>JAPMNQ010415760.1:17822-35971 GCA_029874045.1 Chelon ramada | reverse complement strand
GTCTGTGCGTCTGCTCTAATGTAGCTCTGCAATGTGAACCAGAGGCATCCGGCAGCTAGAGCCAGAAGCCTTGGCAGTTTCCCAAATAAATAAATAAACAAATATCTTGTGTAAAAAGCAAGTTGTCTGAGCATTTTGAAAACTACAGGATATTGCTCTCCCTTGGCAAAAAATTCTTCCGCAAGAGACCCACTGTTCTCCTGTGGAAGCGGACTGTGAAAGCCTCGCCTTCACATCTGCAAAGCTGTTTGCTTACAGTGTTCTGGTGGGAAAACGTGTAAAGGTCATCCTGGCTTCATCTCAGAAAAAGACGGGTTCTGAAGTGATGGAGGAAAAAAAAAAGAAACGGAGAGAAGTTCTGTATATTGTAGATCTCCAGCTAGTTGCATTTAAAAAAAAAAAAAAAAATTAAAAAAAAAAAACTGAAACCAAACAACGGACATTTCTGCATTCCTATTTTTTCATATCCCATCATCAAGGTTATGTGGGCATATTGTGCGGCTTTTCACTGAAGCTCTTCACCACACTGTGTTTTGAGTTGACCCTGCTATCATCTTCGAGCCGGCTTACGATTAAGACATACGATAAATTCTGAGGTCAGTTGGGTATCATAATTGTAGGAGGCCTAGTATAGCTGCTATCGTCACCATTACTTTCGTATATGTACAGGTTTTATATAACCTCCTCATAGCACAGGAATATTGGGCATATAAAAATATAAAATTTTAAATAGAAATATCATCCCACAGTGTGATCCAGACTGTTGATGAGTGTTATTTTGCACATAATTAAATATAAATGGCTGTATGCCACATAGCTATAGCTAATGTTCATGGACTCGTTGCTGTCCATTTGCTTTACGTTAACAAACCAACAAACAAATTTCTATGCAATAAAACCAAAAATGCATCAACAAAACAGTCCCTAACACACATCCTAACACATCTCCTTAGAATTTCGACATGTATCGAGAGTTTTATATAAAGTTAAGATGTGTGAATGTATGTTTAGGAATTATTTTTGTTTTTATTTAGGAATAGACTAGTGTTGTATGGGCACGCATGAGCCTATTGATTTGTCCCCATTTGCTTTCGTTTCTCCCTCTGGTGTTTTTGAACATGTCTTGCGAGGTTTGTGCGGTTGCCATGACACCGCAGCTGAGATAGTTGCTGACGGTAGACACAGTTGTGCCACATTGGAAAAGCCACAGAATCATTCCCCTCTGTTCACTCTCTCAGCATGGCCTTAGTTCTTTCTTCAGAAGCGCTTGTTTCCTTGGGCAACCTCTCCATATAATAAAAGATGAAAGAACAGAGAAATTGCTTTTTATGTATAACTGCAGGGGCGTTAAAAGACACTATTGTTTGTGAATGAAACTTGCAGCGTTATCACAATCTGCCGGCTCGGATGAAAGCACAAAGACAAGCGATTGTATAAATCTCCGCACCTTCATAAAGCGCAAACCGCGCTTTGCAAAATAGATCGAGGTTGCGCACACGCGGCAATTAAAGCGATGCCACCTCCATCACAGGGCAGGGGTGTCATTCCACCGCGGGTCTTAACTGCAAAAGCATTCGAGCACACCTTAATATCTGCACTTCTTCACAGCTAATCACGCACGGCCACGAGAAAGGAAGAGAGGATGAGAGGGAGAGAGAGAGAGAGAAAGAGGGAGGGGGATGAGATGAACTGAGATGGTGAGAATGTGTCACCTCTCCAGTTTTCACACTTTTCTGAAATAGGGGTGACAAACAGGCAAGTGCCATTCGTGAGCAGGAGGATTGTGACAGGATTTCTGTCAGGGCTGGCAACTCTAATTAGAGGACTGGAGCAGGCAGGATAAGAGAGAGCAACACTTAAACTGGAAGGGTCAAAGGTTCAATGACACGTTCACCGACCGACAGTACATATTATACACACACACACACTCAGAGCAGAGACGCATAACTCTACATTGCACTATTATAAAGAAGTGCACAGGTCACTCAGATAAGGGACTTACCTTTTACAGTTTTTGTGCGGCTCCTGCATTTAAGTACCTTATCTTGTCTAATCCTTGTGCTGGGTGCAATTATACCTACACAGCCTTTTGTCATCTGAATGTCACTTATCTCACCAGTCTTATGATAGCCCAAACTAAAGTGGCATGCTAATTATTGTAATTATTTACTAAAGCTTAAGCTGCGGTAGGGGTCGAGAATTACTCTGGGCCCCCTCTCATCGAGAGTCACATACTGACCACATCACATGTCCCCATATATACGCCAATAACAACTGGAAAAGGTCCACATGAGTCAACAGGCGTGCACAACGTTGGACTTTGAACCTGAGGGACTGTGCTCAATCTGGAGGATGTAATACCCCACAACAGTCCCCCATGCCCCCTCACCCCCTCCGCCCGACTGCTCGCTCAGCTGGGCCTGAACTCACTCTCCAACAAACTGATATCCTTTAAAGGGTGCCGCAGGCAAGGCCAGTTTACATATATCCAACTCGACAGGCGAGCCAGGAGGAAACAAGACCAATGACCCGCACAGATCCATTCACATGCAAAGACTGGAGAAAATGAGACACTATAAGTCTCTTTCTCTCTTTGTCACGCAGCCTTTTTGAATAATTTCTATTCTTTTACAGTTGCTTGTTGTGCTGATATAGCATCACACGGTGTTTGTGAATCTATACTCTCTCGTCACTCCTCTCATTGGTGATGAAGTCTAGGTAAATAACTAAAAATGTTATTTATGGGCAGAAAAGGAGTTAATTTAATTGTTGCCAGTGCAGGCTTTCTCACTTTAAAGCCTATAACCCAAAAGTGAATACACATTTGAAAAACATTATACTTATCAAATTGGACATCTTCTTGAATTTATACAGCTTCATTTGTAGGTTTTGCTGCAATGAGCGAATAAAACAGCATAAAAAACATGCGATGTCGTGTCATAATATGGAAGTAATGTGTCGATTTGTTCCTACTTTGAAACTTATGAGGCTGTCATCTTATTAGGCAGCCTCAAACTGATTCAAACCCTGAACTGATTGACAAAATTAGGTGAATCTTTGACGCATCAGAGGTGCTGCCTCTCTCTTCGCTCACACTGTATCCCAGTGTGTACAAGTGTAGTTTCTCCTTCTGTTAGGCCCAACTGTTTAAAGCTAAACACAGGAAAAAAATGTAAAGAAGCCACTGACAAGACAAATTTAAAATGTTGTGTATGTTACCTGTATTCGGTTATAATAATGGACATTTCAGGTTGTTAAAAAAAGGTTCCAGTTTTAAAATGTTAACAATCAAAAATAAAACGACACCCCAAAAATAAATTTTTTTCTAAAGCAACCACTTTAGATTCAAATTGTAATGTTTTAATTGCAGGGCAGCTTTGTGCATTTAACCAAAGGTGGCCATGCACAGTGAGTAGGTCACAACAAAAAATTTTCCTGCAGTAATTGATCACTTCAGACACGTTACTCATAGAATGCTATATTTTAGCCAGAGTGACCAGCTGCAAAATTTCGTTTGAAGAACAAGCAAGACCCAATTAATACTTCCTGTTAAATGAACTCGGATCATTTAATTTCTTCCGACATGTGATGTCTGTTGTTAGGTTAAATGAAAAGAAATAAGTGTTAAACTGAGAAAGTATCGTGGTTTTGATTAAATTTATCACAAATCACAGTGAACTTTTTCTTTATCAAAGAACACCACAACTGTCAAATATTTCTGACTTGCCAGGTCCATTTAAAAACAACTTTTCCTAATTAACCTGAACTGTGACCAGATTTTACTTGCTATGTTATCTTGAAAATGCATTTGCCATTTCACTTTCATTTAGTGCAGCTATAGTATCCTCAAGGCAGGGCAGAAGCATAAACACACTGACGTGCCTTTCTGCTAACACACTGACGTGCCTTTCTGCTAACTCCAGTGTTGGCTTAGAATTTACAGCCAGTCCTCTTCTGTGAGAGGACTTCCCCCAAACTAGAAGTTGTTCCCCACGGTGAAGCCAATAACACCAAGCAACAAAAGAGAAAGGAAAAAAAATAAATAAACAGTCATTCACTCAACATTGTATATTCCTGAAATTCAGTCTTGGAACTTACCGTTCCTTACAGTCACAACAATACTAATACAATATTTTATCAGAATCCAGGGTTTGTATCAGTGTCACCAGATGGAAAATTAAGAAATATCAAACTGTCGCTTTAAAATGATTGTATTTTGTCCGAAACTACTGTATGTACTAAAACAACTTGAAAAGAATCACACACCAGGACAGTGCATTTAAAACCAAAGCTTTTCTATGTGCATGTAACTGGAACACGGAGGCTTGACCATTTGAAAGAAACAACTGCGTAACTTGACAACTTTGCAAAGCAATGTGCGTGACACAAAACAGACACTGAACTGTCATTTTTAGTGTGAAAGTACAAATCAAGCCAATGCAATGCTGAAAAAGCAACAGGGCAGTACAGAGAGAAACCGGCCTGTATATTCGTCGGTAACGTCTGTTCCATATTGCGTGTCCTGAGATTTCCTTCATCATCCATCACACTTACTAGACTCCACAGAATAGTAGCACCACGTTCAGCTCTCCACTGAGTTTACACAACATATTTCAAAAGGAAATTTTGGCAAACTGTATCTGTATATTCAATTTACTGTTGATCATCCAGTACAAGGCAGAGCAAAACAGCTACATAATACTTTTGACTCTAGATGGCATACTAACAGGCACTTCCACCTAACCAGTAAGAACATTATTCGACCGTAGCACTGCTGATATTTGTGTATGATAATCAAACAGCGCAGCCCCGGGTTATGCTTTCAAGATGCTATCTTAATTACTGAAGTTAAACTACAGTCTGTGTACCACTATCAGGTAGACACAGAAGAGTTGATAGACAGTTTATCTTTTGCTTTAATTAGGGGCAGATTTGGGGAGAGACATTACAGGTTAATTACAGCCACATTCATTAAGATGCACAAACCTATAATAATTCTTGTTCAGTGTTGTTATCTTCGCCAGTACAGAGTAATTAATTGGATTTCACCTTTGGCTTTATGACCTGTCTGCCAGGTTTTTATTTGGGTTTGCAGCGCCAGACACTGCGGTCTGGTTGCAGTCGATCTCCCATTAATGTTTGTGCTTTGTCACTGTGATAATTGGCAATACCTCCAGCACACAAACACCTATCTAATTAAAAGAGCTACCCACTGCTCGGAGAGACATCTGAGAGAATCTAAAATGTGATTCTGTACTCCTTTAAAGCTTAGGAAAAAAAAAAAAGAAAAAAATCATTAAGCCATATTAATTTAATATATAAAAACTAGTTGCCTTAATGTGACATTTATAATCAGTACAGAGGCTGTATATTCATTATAATGTATTACCAGTCTAATGGCCTGTAATTGAGCCTGGCCTGCAAGTGTAAATTGTTGCTCTACAGGGTGCACACTGCAATTGATACAATGACTTCAAGCACATTAAAAAAAAAAAAAAAATCTCTTTCTATTTAGAAAGAATCATTCACCCATCAAGTGAGCTTGGTAACTTGCTCAAGATTTTTGCAGATTCAACTGCATTTCAGTGAATTCCAACAGAGAATTGTGAAGAAAAAAAAAAAAGCATGTTAT
The DNA here is from genome assembly GCA_029874045.1 of Chelon ramada. NCBI lineage: Eukaryota > Metazoa > Chordata > Actinopteri > Mugiliformes > Mugilidae > Chelon > Chelon ramada. Next base: position 30,339 of record JAPMNQ010415760.1, on the reverse strand, counting down.
CAAAAAGCCTCTAGAAACTTCTCAAACCACTGCTGTGAGATAACACGCCTCCCTATCATTGATCCATATGTTTTGTGATGAAACGGGACCCATTTCTGAGCTTAAGCACTACACCGCTCTTTCTGTAACCTTTGATCTGTTGGGAGGCTGCACAACTTTTGTTCACTGAGGCTCAGTACCTGTAGCCGGGGGTTTTGGTTCTAAAAGGTTAAAAGCTGAGGTTTCAAGAATACATGAAAATTTAAAGGACTTACTCAGCACATAGTTCATAGTGATATATATATATATATATATATACACCCTCGAGACCTTTTTTTACACACCCAATTTGGCCTTTTTCAAATTGAGAAATTTTATTTTAAATCAGTTGAAATTAAATAGAGTGTTTTAACTGTAGTATGTCAGTGGAGGCCATGAGCAGGCCTACTTTTAGCCACCATTACCTCCACCACCTTCACAGTCAACGGAGCCTGCAGCAGTAGGCCACAGGTAAGCCTCCAACTGACAATGTTCGCTTCTCACAGGTCCCAGGCAGCCCGATCCAGCCTACCAGCAAGACATCAAACATACACACACAATAGAAACAACTTTAGGGACAGACACCCAACAGTGAGACCCAAAACATCACGTCCACACAATTCACAGTCCACTCCTATGGGGGGGGCAATACAGAAAACGTATCCAGAAAACGCCCATCCGTCGAGCCAGGCAGGCAGCAACCTCCTCCACTGGCCCTCTCCCCAATAGTGCACATAACCAATAGGGGAACGGATACGGCCCCTGACACGGACACCGGCTAACCCTCCACCATTCATCCCACTACTCCTCTCCTTCCCTAGGCAAAACAGGCACCATGACCCTCCATTAAGTCATCCAAGATGACTTTAGGCACGTGGATAAGTGGTGTATGTGCGCATTCAAACCTGTAAAGTGTTTTGTCTGTATACTATAGTCAGAATAATATATTGTATATTTTAATTTTATACATTGCACCTCAATTTTATTTTATTTTTGACTGTTTTTGCTGAGTCTAATTCCTCCTCTGTGTGTGTGTGGGTATTGATGCTACTGGATGCCGAATTTCCCACGGGATAAATAAAGTATCTATCGATCTTTAATATCTGCTGAAAGGAAAGAGGATACAATATGTGATTAATAGCTCCCGAGTCTCCGAGCAGGTTGATCGTCAGTGGGCGCAGCAGTAATGGCGACATTAATGCACACACACATAAACAGTAATGGAAAAGACCGTTTTATGAATAAATACACAGCCTAATTCCTGTCTGTCATCATAATTTAATTCCCTAATCATAATGAAAGTGGATATGTGCAGCAATTTGAATGGCAATCAAACCGTTCATTTGGGAAATATATAATAATGTCTACCGACTGACAGCAGAGATTGAACCTTCCATTCAGGATGGTCTATTTTCTCAAAACATAAGAGCTAAGAATGTTTTCAGATCCATGTATGTGCAAGAGTCGTGTCAAGTATTAGAATTTGCAATTCAGAAAAAATCTTGAAGTCAGTGTTCCTGAAGTCATTCATCATTGTGTTCTACCTTGCAAAGAATTGATGAGGGCAAACTGGCCTGAGCTACAAGAGGAAGAACTGTTAAGGACTCAGTATCACGGCCTGTAGGTCAGGTTTTCTGAGATGTTGTCAGATTTGTATCAGACTGATGCCTGCTTATACACTGCCCAAGGAATGTAAGCACACAGGGAGATAAGTGAGTTGTCCGAGGTGGGGTGCTGTCCTTGGTAAAAATCTGATTCTTAACAAAAAGCTTTACTTATGTTTTTTTTTTTTCGTGACAGGCTGCCTTGTGACATTGCTCAAATAATGTGGGCAGGCTGAACAAAGAGGAGGTGGAAGGAGATGGTATGAGACAGAATATGAAAAGTGGTTTACAGAGTCAAAACCACTTTGTGCTTCCAACTTTCAGTGTTGGTTTCTTTTAGCTATGACCACGAGGTTTTCTAAATTTTTACAAAAGAGGTAGGATAATGGCAACAGTTCATGCTAATTATGTTTGTGGTAGTCATTTTAAATACATACATAGTGAAACAACTGCAATGAATGAACTTAATCTTATTTTTTTTTTTAAGTGTCTTCCGTCTTTATAATACACGTTAAATCTAAACTGAGAGAGCGAAGTCACGATGTGGCATTTGAGCTGAAGACTGATAGCCTCAAACTAGGAGAGCTGAAGGCTCATCTCAAGAGCTTTTTGACAGACTGTAATGAATCTCTCAGGGGGAAAAGACCACAGAAGTCTGTGCCTTCATCAGTAAGACTGAACCTGAATGAACTTCACAGACGTCTAGTCTCTTTCAGATGGACACTCTAGACATGAGCACACAAGACTAGTTGCTTTTTGGTTTCGTAAGTATATTGCTTGTTAAAGAGTTGAAAACCTATTTTGCAAAGATTTACTCTCTGGAGGCCAGTTAAGATTATCTGTACTGAACACCCGGACAGGATTTGTCTTTTGTGGGTTTAATGCAGAAAATCTTTGACATTGGTACAGTAGTGTAAACAAAGGAACCCATTGCTGCTGTAACAGATTCCAAGAAGTGAGGGCTGAGAAGAGAGACATCAGAAGACCAGAATGAATTTAGGCAGTTAGTATAAATTTAAAAACTGCAAAAGTAAATAAGTCGACTAGAATGAAGGAACAAAACTTAAAACAATAACATCGATTTGTCACCCCTTTTTTAAAGTTGATTGTCTGATTGATTTAGGGATTTATTTTACTATAAAAGTTTACTGTGTGACAATTTTACAAACAAAACTAGAACTTTGGATCGACATGGAAACATAGCTGTTGAATAAGCCTTGCCAAAAAAAAAATAAAAATATGAACACACAAACCAATTAAATCTGACAATATGAAATGGGCAGTTATAAATTAAACTTTAAAACTGGAAACAGAGAGTGATTGAGTGCATCGACTTTCAGCCAACTTTTCCATTTGTTCTGGCTTTAAAAAAGAAAGCAGCTTAATTCTATAAGATAGAGAAAAACAGACATTGAGAATACTTTTAGATGGCCAGTGAAACAGAGCTCATTACCGATGAATGCACAGCTTTTAGCAGTGATTCATCATTAAGGATAATAATACTAACACTGTTCACGTAAGCTGAGAAACATTTTCTTTTTAACTTCATATTCAGTGACATCAGAAACAAAGCCATTAATGAAACAGACATTATTGGGACTACGATCTGCTGATCTGATTTGAAATACGTTGCATTTTTTACTTTTTACTCCACCTTCGGTTAGCAACTCGGCTCCTTCTTCATATTAGAAAACACAAAGCTCAATGGCCTTTTGTCAAGGACAAACATTCTGACCTCTTCAGACAAAGATGATCGAGTAATTTAAAGTAGATTGATCACTGTATCTTTGTTCATTCATCATACAATCACCGTCAGTGTGATGTATGAGCATTGTAAGAAAGATCCCCATACTGAGTGGCTACGAACTAACATTGAAGGAATACCACCATATAGGGAGAGTAGATGAATGTGTAGCAATCAGAAAGTGAGAGGAAACAACACAAATAAAAGCTAATGCAAGAAGCTCAAGCCATGGTAGACTTGTGTTGATTGAAATTGGCTTATGGAGCACCATCAAGATATCCCACACTGAGAAAACTGCAAGCCGACCTCTTGATTTCATTCAAGTGGCTCTCATGCAGTTAGCAAAGGGTGAAGTGTGGAGAACATTTCATTTTGAGCTGGAGAAACAAAAGAAAAGGCACCAATATGTGGCTGCCAATCAATATGACAGATTGAGAAAAGATGAGGAAGGATCTGCCCGAGCTGAATTAAATCCACTTGCGTTTGAGATGTTGAGAACTAATGATGACATGGTGCACGACACCGAAAGCACATTTCACCGTTTTGCCGTTTTGTTCCTGTAGACATGGGCATAGTCACAAGAGCAATTTTTCCTTTAGAATTTATATGTCGGGGCTGTGAATGGTTGTCTGTCTTTCTGTGTTAGCCCTGCGGTAGACTGGCGACCTGTCCAGGGTGTACCCCGCCTCTCGCCCGATGACTGCTGGGATAGGCCCCCCTGAGACCCTTCACAGGACAAGCGGTTACAGAAGATGGATGAATGAATGAATATCAGCTTTGGGTTTTCTACTATCTACTAGATCGGTCTGTAATTATCTTGTAACACCATAACATAAAAACAGCATTTAGACCAGACACAATCTCATTATTCTACAAGCCATAGTCTTGGGCAAGTTTTTTTTTCAGAGTTTATCATTGGAATTCAGTCAATTTTTCAACCAACACAGCGTGTAATTTGCAATTCATAAGCTCTGTAATGTGAAGCTGCTCTTCATATCAGGCAAAGTAATAGAAAAAGAAAATGGCAGTCAAAAGTAGCCTACAATAGATATGGATAGTAATATATGCACTCCTCTGCAATTTCTCTCCAGAAGCTCTATAAGGTGCGCTGCAAAACATAACCTTTCACAAAACGTGTCAAGGGGAACACATACAACATTTGAAGAAAAGATAGTTCTCTCTGTTCCGTGCTATCAACATTGCATCAGCAGTATGGAGAGAAACAAGGTCACTTTAAACTTTACATTTTTTTTACTTTTAAATGACTCAAATACTGATTAATCATATGCACATTCACACTTTTGGATTCTGATAAGAGGAGCGTAATGGATAGTGAAGAATTAAAAGGAAATTGGATTGATCTCCCTGGTCTCCAGTGTGTCTGTTCGCACATCATTTTGAAATCATATGAGTTCGTCATGTTGGCAATGGTCTCACTTGAGAACGGCAGTAGTCATAGCAGCTGAACCAAACGGTCCCAACAAAATCCCTTTCTGTGAGGTCTAACAATATACACATTGACACATGAGCAGCCTTAGAGTTTGGCCCTTTGACACAAAAAGCGCAAAGCCTTGCAGGTTTGTCTTCATACCCTAATTGTACCAGTAGCCTAGTGTAAAGGTCAGTGTAGCAGTATTGGAAGTATCTCAGTTTCATGCTTTCGGGATCGGATATAATTCTGTCTTTGTCTCTGTCTTGTTGAGAATAGAACTCATTCAGAAATATCCTTATGTGCCAGTGTATGCGAATCCTGAAGAGGACACTGGAGTGTATAGTACAGCGAACCTTAATATCCATCTTTTCTACTCTGAGGCACATGTTCAGATCCCCCATCTCCGGTTGTCCCACTCTGTCTCCTCACACTTTTGTGAAATCTAATAGCTTCTTGACTCATCTTCACATCCTTACTTTATTTATATGTACACGCCAGTGTGCAGCCTTACAAATAATAATTATTATCAAATCAGTTAGCCTGATAGTCTAAAGAAAATACTGTTTAAGAGTTGAAGAATAACGATTGCATTTTTACTCGTCGAACTAATATGTAACGGACAAATAAGGAGTGGCAAAAACAGTCCTTCGGTTTTTCATACATTAAGTGGATAAGCGGCAAAGTTGGCATTCATTTGGAGTTAAGTTTCTCATGAGCATATGTGCAGCTGGAGAAAATACCTTTTACTTAGCCGCTTAGTGTTAACCATACAACAAGAAGAATGCACTGAAAGAGACAAACAGCAGCGTTCACATCACATGCGTCCATTTTATCCACTGACTGCAAGAAATTGTGCTACTAATTATGTGTTTGAATGCGAGCAAAGTAGCAATCCAAATACACTTGGTTTTCACAAATGTTTTTTTACAATGTCTAGTAGCCTAGCAACTTCTTTTATCATTTTTAAAGAATAAAAAGAAAGATTAAACACATTTCAAGGGCCCAGTATTTACCTGAGACCACTACTGTAGACTAGATGATGAACCAAACCGGTTATATCATTTGACTGACTGGCTGTAATTAGAGCAGATTAACACTCCCCACCGTGCAGTAAGTTTCCCTATAGACCTCACATGTTGTCAAAGACACAGTTACCAGGTAACTGTGAAAGTGAAAAGGGTGACCAGTTCTCAATGCCTAAGGACACCGCTCTTCTGCAGACAGAGTTCTATTTTAATGATCCTGTCAGGGTCATTCAAATTAGAGACCCGCATGATGGTAAATGAGAATGAATAGAGATATAATCCCAAAACACTGCAGACTTCATCAGCATGAGGCCAGAGATATATCTCTTTTAATGCTTCTTTATGTGAGAAGGGGGAAGCTCTCCAATGACAAACCTATTATCTGTCACTGTTCAAGGTTAAAGCAAGCAGATCCATAGAAATCAGAATTGGAAAAGAGGTTCCTCTTACATGAGATTGGGGTTTTTATCATATCTGAAACTGTTATAGATGATCAGTGTCATTATGAATGATGAGGTCTCACTCTCGTTATTCAAAATGCTAGTAAAAGGTGAGAATGACTTTCATTTCCTCTCAAGATAGCATCTTTTTCTGTAGCTTCCTCATGTAGATGAGCTGGACAGAGACTCTTAGGTAATAGGTGACCCGCAGCCAAGTTCCACGTGTTCAGCTACACCGTTTTAAAATGAGAGCTGTAATAAGTCTGGCCGTGACTCGGCTCTGGCAAGTAATAAATGAATGACTGCTAATATGTTTCCCTTATTATATGACAACATCAGAGTGGCTCTAATCATGGGCACATTTGACTGTTTAAGGTCAAACAACAAGAAAATCATATCAAAACAGATTGCATTTAACCCATCCAAGTGAGCAGTGGGCAGGAAATCAAAACATGAAGAAGTAGCCACTGTAATATCATGCAGAGAGCAAAGTCCTTGTACGTGTGTGCATACAGTACATACAGTACATGGCAAATAAGGCTCATTTGATTATATAAAAAAAGCATTGAGGAAAACTGTTCCAATTTGCAAAAGAACATGAAATAGATTGTATGCAAGATTAAGAGATAAACTTTCCAAAATTCATCTTATTATACAAATCATTGACAATGCAATTTCGTCCATTTTACAAACATTACAATGTGTACTGTGATGTTGGCACACAAACCACAGCTGAATACTGGAGGGATAAAGCTGTCATGCAGCATTTCTGGATTGCCCTCTATCTTGTTGTCAGAAACATTTTTCTGCAAGGCTGAAGTGATGAATAATGACTTCTTGCTGGTGATTATCTGGGCCCTGATTTTAGAGTCAGAATCATTTAAACACTTCTAATACAGCTATTCTGAGAGCTCAGAATAGCCATGACTTCAAGTTACATCACTGTTTGTGTTTAAAGGTAAGACTTAACATTTAAGCATATTAAATCATTCTCTAACTTACCTTGACTGCAAAGTTTGAATTGATGCAGTGTATTTCAAAAAATATTTCCCCACTCAGTGCTTTCGGCACTCAACTGTGATTTTTCCAAATTTATTTTTCAGCTGCAGCTGACTAAGCAACACAGTAGATGTAGAGTTTTACTAATAGATTCTGTCAAGAGAGATCAGTTAGTTCTACTTAATATGCTGTACCGTAGTTTAGAAAGTCCTCTTATTTAGCAAGTGCACTTTATGATACTTGTATCCCACAGATAGCATGCTTATTAGTCCCTGTCACACTGCATAATATTCTGTGGAGAATCTCAAATTATGTGCAGCAGGAAGATATGGACAATACACGGTACAAATGTTGAGTCAAAAGGGAACTACTGTTTTTTTTTACAACCTTATTTCTGGCATAAAATACGATCTTTTACTCACCCATATAACTTTGGTGTTATTTGGTGTCATTCGTCAGATATTTAGATCTGAGTATATCCATATAGTGGGAGTGACTGGGGCACCGCAACGCAGCCTCTAACGCATTATTTGCCGCGAAACTCGTTCGGTTCACCAATATTTTGTTATGATACGCTAGTGCTATGTTCCGTTGAGTCCGGAGTTACCGGTTATCATCATCTGGGGTCTGTAGATTGACCTACTAACCTCTGACCTGGATGATGTCATCTCCCACTAAATGGATATACGTGGATGTAAATACCTAAACGATCGTATTTTATGCCAGAAATAAGGTCCAGGTTGTAAAAAAACAGTAGTTGCCCTTTAAACTAAACTAAGCGACATATGAAGAGTATGATATTTATCAAATCATCTGCAAACCAGAACATGTGACAGTAAGGAAATATCGGATCAAAGAAAAACACAGTATAGCCCCATAAATATAGAAAAACCCAGTAAACTCTTACAAACCTTCAGCTCACCTGAAAACTGCAGTTCCTATTTTTGAAGTTCCTACAACACAAGCTTTGAAATGATGTTCCATATCAACTCTGTATTTCAGTCCAGCTGCTCTCTTATCACCAAGAGTCTGCACGTGCTCACACAGTTGGAAGCAGGAGAGGGACTACAGATGACACCTAATTGGATGCCTTTTGTCAGTGGGCACAGAAAAAGAAAATTAGACCAAGACTAATGAGCATCGAACAACCAAAGGAAGAAGAAGAAAAAAAAAAGAAGATAAATGGTTTGATGGCAGCAAAACCGGCAAGGTTGAGGAACTCAAATAAGTTTATGCCTTCCTTATTATCCCTATTCAACTAAGCTCTCACACTTGGTAGGCAGAGCCGAGTTGGATGTTGTACTTCTAAAGCAGAATAAAAGGGGAAAAGATAATACATTTTATATTATTATTTTTTTTTTTGTTCATCTATGTGTCAGTCACCTTTCATGGTAACATTTGAGAAGATTTTTTATTATTTTTGTGAAATGTTAGTAATTACTCGCACAAATTCAGTTCAGGATTCAGCCACTTTACTTTTTGAAAATTGAATTGTGCTCTTGATTTTTACTTTACATGGATGAGTTTTTATGTTTTGCACTTCAGTCTACACTCAAAAACTTATAATGACGAAGTCAAAAAACAAACAAACAGATTTTTAACATCTTTGCAATTTTATTAAAAAACAAACAACAACAACAACAACAAAAAAACCCCCACTAATCTCTAATTTCAAAAAGCATTCAGATCCTTGAGTCCATACTTTATAGACATCCATTTAGTAGCAGTTACAGTTTCTTTTCCTCTTGGGTGAGTTACTACAAGCTTTGGACTCCTGGATCTGGGCAGTTTACCCTCCCTGTCTTCCCGACAAATCCTCCTAAACTCTGTCAGATTGAATGGGAAGCGTCTACGAACTTCCATCTTAAGGTCCACAGATGTTTGATGGAGTTTAAGTCTTTGCCTGAACCACTCAGAGACAATCAGAGACTTGTACTGAAGCCACTTCAGCATTGTCTTGGCTGAATGCTTTTGTTCGCCAGAACTGTCGCTCCAGTTTCAGGTTGTGTGCGAGGTTTCTTCAAAGACCTCTCTGTACTTGGCTGCATTCATCCTTCCCTCAGCTTTGACCAGTATTCCTGCCCCTACGGCGGAGAAAAAAAGCCATAGCTTCATGGTGTTAAAAGCACGTTTTACTGTTAGATTGGCCATGGTCAGGTTATGAACAATGCTTGGGATTTGTCAATAGTGCCTGGTGATCCATGAGAGCTGGAGATCTTTTAACTTTGGCAAGCAAACTCCAGGCAGATTGTCTCTTACTGTCTGCTTCACCATAATGGCCTTATTAAAGGAGTCCTGGTGAAATAGTTCTCCCATCAATGCGGTGACGTTAGGGTCCATGGCCAACTATAACCAAACATGCAGTCTGGAGTGTCATAACGAAATACTTTCAGGAAAATAAATTCAGTTAAAAATGGGTTTTGCTTTGCTATTGTGGGGCATTGAGTATAGAATGGATTCTTGTAACTCTCAGTCATTACAAGTGATCACTGTTATAAGTCACATGCAATCGAACTCCACAAAGAGTTTGATGATTACATAGTTTTTTATGAAACTGAGCAATCTGGAGAACACCGTTGTGAGTCCATGTGAGTCATAAATGTAGAATGATTAACTTCATGACCAACACAATGTGAGAGTTACTCTGTACATTGTCCATGAGAAAAGTGCTGTCACTCACTTTGCCTAACACATAGGACACACAGTACATCACACGTACGATATTTCACTAATGAAATGAAATGTTTTCTGTAAAAAAAAATTACAGATTTACATGAAACGTTATGTGACAGACATGAAGCAGCTCCAGAGAAGATTGCCGTAACATATTCCCTACAATGTCTATTATTGACCTTTTACCGTAATGTTAACGGTGACAAACACATTCAGTGCATAGACATCCTTGGTAATCAAGGACAAATCAGATGTTCGTCATTGCACAGCGACTCGTTTGTTCCAACAACAAATGAATCTCATGCGCTGAACAATGGGCTGCGTTACATGTCGGCGAATGGTAATTGTCAATTATGCCAATCAAAATCCAATTGTCCATGCACAAATCTTGCATTATTGAATTTATGTCTAATGTTCTCAACCAGGCTTGCAGACCTATGATTAGATTACTCCCTCACTACACTTCCTGTCCCATGGACACGGAAAATGACAATTACATCATAATTAAAAGGTTTGCTAATTAGATCAAATAAAGAACTAAAACCAGCCGATTTAGAATTAAGAGTCTTAGCTATGACACGGACGATCCCGTCTTTTTCCCCACAGAGGTCAGTTGAAGCTTGGTAAACAGTTTTCAGGGATGCATAGCCACGTTTATGTGCACTCCATCCTGATGAAAACACCTTTTTTTTCCCCCAGTTGGCACATGACTGCCAGAAGAAATGACTTTGATGTCGGAGGCAATGTCAACAGCTTGGACGAAATTATATTCACAGAAATCTTTATTTATAAAATGAGACATTTAGCTCTCAGAAGATGACAAGACAGTGGGGGGCAGCAGGCTGTGGCCAAATCAGCCAAGCAGAACAGTCATTCTTCTCTATTGCCTGCAGATTACACTTCCACCCTGGAGAAATGTTTAAAGATTTATTCTATAACCATACCTCTATGACCATGGAGGTGAAGCCCTAAAATGGACTCCCACAACTCCACTCTAGAGTAGTACAATATTATTCACAAGTGCACTTGACAGCTTTCCTTAAAGGACAATAAAGAATCTATTTGACAACTAGGCCATCAAAACGTATTTGCACATCGATCAATTTTTAGTTGACAGTGTAGACCATCAGATGTTTCAGCAAATGCAGAAAAAAGAAAGAAATGGTATTAGGACTGTTGTGTACCAGGAGTCAAGGGGGAAGATAGTGTAATAATCATCAAAGGAGATGATTGGATGGTTCAAGAAATTTCTGTCTTTCTTGTAACCTGCGCAGCCTTTTTCCAGTCTTAAACATATACTTATTTTAATGCACACCACTATTTCCCCCTAACCCTGACCTCTTTTTGTGCCTATATGCAATGCTTAAACATGATTTCTAAATGGTTTAGAAATGCCACTTACAAACTGCCCCACCAAATGCTCATGCATTTCTGGATGCCAGTTGTGTATTTTGTCATTTCTTCTGGAAGATTCGTCAGATTGGGCGTACTGTGATTTATAAAAAAAACTTAGAGATGCCTCACCTAAGGACACCATTACCGTTGGACGATTCTTGCAGCAAAAATCAATTTGGCCACATCTCCGGGATCAGACAAGTGTATAGCTTGAAGCCTGGCAAGGTGCATTGTCATGAACAGAGTCAGCTCTAGCCATTTTGGTGACCCAGGCAAAATTAAGGTTTGGCTCCCCTACACTGGGACTTTTCCGCCTCCTCTTTTCTCTGCTTTTTGAAAGCCGTACATGAGGGTGGGGTTTTCATGATAGCAATATCAATATGACAAATATGACTTGTTGTTGACGTATGTCAACAGGAACTGTGGCGCAATATGAGATGCGCACCAGTATCTCACCCCATCCCCCTCTCCACAGTGCACGGTGCAGGACAGGTTTGGGTCCAGGTCAATCATAAACTATGGGGTTGCACCCCAGCGACCGCCTATATCGCCTATGTCAAGAGCCGTCTCTGGTCATGATCACAAAATTATACAAATCTTGCAAGAATCCAGTGGCCTCATAAACAGGCTACACTCCTGACATGTTTTAGATGTAGTAAGATAAGTATAGCAACACCCCTACCAAAGCATTGAGAAACGCTGTGGTTGAACCTTAGAAAAACGTCCATGCTTTCTGAAGGTCTGGATAGGTAAATGAACTCTCTCTTCCACTTACTTCAAAGATCCCCTTGTTTATTTCAGCATGACTTATGCTGTTCACTATCAATTTAAGGTTTGCACTTCAGAGAATAACTGCAAGTCTCATTTATATTCCAGTGAGACTCACAGACCAAACAGATGGTGTAAATGAGCTCATTATGACACTGATTTAATGCACAGCTTTTGTCGAGTACATTGTTTATGCTGAAAAAAATGTTTATAGTTTTTTTTTATTTGTCTGTTTGCTTGTAACAGACAAGCAAACAGACATACATACAGCATGTATGCCTTAGCATCTGTTTTCAGAGACAACTAAAATCTGTTTGGTTTCCAGACCTTTGGTTGCTTGTCTGCTGAACTACTGCACACTATCAACGCATATAAAAGTGTCTGTGTTTTTCTTTAGGTTTAAAAAAAAAAAAAAAAAA
>JAPMNQ010415760.1:0-17791 GCA_029874045.1 Chelon ramada | reverse complement strand
GTGTTAATGAGGAGCGTAGCAGCACAGCAATAACAATATTAATGGGGTAAAAATGTAGACATATTCTGGCTGTCCAAAAAGAGAATGCAAAAGAAAAATGGAATCAACACTCCCTAGCAAGATAGACACAAAGCTAAAAAAAATACTGTGGGTGGAACACATGCCTCAACTAATCATCCTTAGCCACCTGCGCACAAAATCTAGGACATGGAGAGGGTGGGGATGTAGAGTATCTGCGATAGTCAGCTGTCCATGTATGTGGAACAAACTCACTGGACTCTGCTGATTATGGGGAGAAACTTGTTAGCGGTGACAAGGACACAGCAACAGCAGGTCTATACCATTCTGATAATTCAAATAAATAAAAAAAAAGAAGAAGAAGAAACGTATTATAGGGCCTTATACTTCAATGATCCTAACAATTCTCACCAGCAGCTCAACAACTTCAGTCTGAGCTAACGACTGGGCAGAGAGCCATGGAGGCACACACGTTGAGTTAGATCTGCTACACAAAGGCACACTTCCCCTCTCTAGATTTATGTTATCATACGGAGGGAAGTCAAGCTGTGAACCATTGTGGGAGCGACACTGCCAGAAGCTGGGGTCTGACACCGTCATCCACTAGTTGTTTAAAAAAAAAAAAAAAGAAGTGAAGTCGGGATACTGTACTTCTACAGATGTACAGCCAGTGCTGGGATGATTTAGTGGGACAACCATGGTTTACCGTAGCCTAGTAAAGCTCCTCTTTGTTCAAATGGTGGAAACACTGGGAATGACCAGAAGTATTTGTAATGCTAGGGAGTTAAGAGATTATTAACATCACAGGAAATTGTATGTGACGTGTCATTGTTTCCTAATTTTGCCATAAGATTAAAATCATATATTGTTGCTTTCCAACAAATGTGATTAATAATGTATTACAGGAATTATATCCGTGGCAAAACCATTTGTTGTGGTTATAGGATAGTTGTACGACATAAATAACATTTACTTACTTGAATGCTTAGAGCGCAGAGGGAAACCTGATTTATCAAACCATTCACAGCCCATTGTTAAACAATGGCAAACATCTTTAAGAACTTATTACTCACATTATGTTAAAACACAATTTCAGTTTCCATTATAATACAATAATACGCAACATTACTGTTTGGCAACCTTGTCAAAGTTTTTTTTTTGAAAAGATAACTCGTAGCTTGTGTGTCAACTGAATGTAACACCAGTGGCATGGAAATACAACTCTCTGGTGTTACTGATACTTGCAAGTTTCAGTGCCTTGCCTCCCATGATGAAATGGACAACCCTGCGTAGCCCGTTAAAGGGCAAACCCAGTTTGAAATGGAACCATACAGTGAAATTAATTAACCCTAAAAAAGGCCTCTCTTTCTCATTGGACATGTACTTAAGTAGATACTCTCATTCATTTTGCTGCCGATTATCCTTGGCATGCCAGTATAGCGTGGTTGGATAAGTGGACCGAAATGAATGCGCTCCAACAAAACAATTTGCAGACACACAGGTTCCTTCCTCAAGGATTAATAGTGTTATTACAGTTGATACGCCGCACAATCAACAAACAAATGAACTCTTTTTATTCAGCTTTCAGTGCCACCACTGATATTCCAAAAGCATCACATTTGAAATGCGTTTTCTACCCTTTTTTTTTTATTCTGTGATTTGTGTGTCACAAGCCGTTAGAAAGAATTGTCCTAAAACGATCAAATAAGTTGTTTTGAATAATTGAATTGAAGCTTTTTCTTATCTTTAAAACATGATTTGGATCTGCTGGAGTGGTACACTAGGAAAGAAATCAGTAATGTCACAGAATAGAATAATATCAAGACATTATTTCTACCGCTGAGAAGCATACCCTTTAGTATGAAGTACTGTGGCTATGGTCTATTTGTTGTACTGTGTAATTTATGTTGCTGGTTTGTGAGGACAACGATATTTACTTTTGTTGAAGTTACAGAATTTTTTGGTACAAAATAGCCAGTGGTATTCAGTCACCAGAGCCCTTCTGTCTGACATTACACAAGTCTTTGGAATAATAATAATAATAATAATCAATTTTATTTGTATTGCACTTTACATTTAAAGCAATCTCAAACCTCCGAACACTTATTTTCCATCTAATTTATTACATGACAGGCGAAATAACCCTGTTGGAAGGGTAAAAGCATTTTTGTCATCTCAGTTCCCAACTAGTCACTCATTTAAAAAAAAAAAAAAAAACACCACAGCAGCTTGTGTTGCTTTGGCCAGCCAGCACCATCACCAGCTGGAGTGACGACTACTGACCTGCTGAGAGCCAGTAGTTATGGTGCCGTTTGTGCTCCAGTTTCCCACCTGCTCCCGTCTTGCTGACAGCAAGTTTTTGTTGTTTTATTTTTTCCCTTCACAGAAGAAGCATGTGACAAGAGAGATGTTGTCTTCAAAAATAAACTTTAGACAGGAGTTCACTTACTGTCTTGGCATTTTTGTAACCCAATTCTGTGCTCAGGTAAGATCGTGTGATCACATCATCGGTAACAATTATCTGAATGAAAATGGAGGTGTAACCCCTTTAACCACCAAAAGCTGTTGTTGATTTTTGTCACAGAACCTCCAACTTTCGAGTAACGGGTGGTTTATGCTTCTGCGTCAATTTGACATCGTAGATACGGTGACAGCCCAGACCCTATGCAGACCCTAATGCCGCAGCCTGACGTGCACCTCCCTAGACATGTAACTATGGCGACGCTGTGAGAGCTGCGATTGGTCCGCTTGTGTTTCCGGCTGCTTCTCCATCTCAGCAATTTTCAGACTGATTGTTTTGGATCAATAAAGATGGTACACATTGAGGAAACATTTGTACGACCCGTCTTCGGTGAAATTTCTGCGAAAGTTTCAGTCGCCATTGTTGAATGTGAAGCAGGAAGAAGAAACAAAAATTAACCCAAATGACAAAAAAAGACACAGCGCCGACTAGCGTTTTTACAGAGTGAACCAGAAATGGGCGCATAAATGGCCTGCACTGGCGAAGGCTACGTGCGTAGGTTACGGCATCTAGTCCCACAGAGGCATAAACCGCGCTTAAATGTTAACCAATGTTGTCATTGTGTGTGAAAACTGTCATTTTCAGAGGCATTACAGATGTTTACACTAACATGCAACCTCACCAAGAGGAAATGTTGTTGTATGCTACTCATGCGCAGCACCAGAACTAATGAGCCACGGCTCCTCTCCGCTCTTTGAACATCTTGAGCGATCACCCAGCTGCAACCACTGCTTCTACCACAGCTGGAGAGGAGGGGTGCATTATAATTTGCCATTTAAATACAGTGGAGAGAAGGAGGAAGTACTAATTGCTTTGTGAGATTACCCCTCTGAAGCAGACTAGGATAAGACAGATCGCCGGGCTGATAGGGACCAAAGGTGTAATGACAGGTGCTGTTGACCGAGTTAGGCAAGTTCCCCCCTCCCATTCACATTATCAGCACATCAAGATAGGAAAGCAATTTCCCATCCTTTCATTTCATAAGCTATGCATATCAATGCTCCATTAATCAAGTGATAAAGTTCCCAGAAACCTTCACTGAAATACATCCTTCTCCTGCCCTATATGAAGTACTGCATACGATCAGGACTAAAGGTACTAACCTCTAGTGAACTGAACTGATAATGCAGCTTACCTTTATAAGTACAAAGTAGTTTTTCTTATGTTCCCCATGATACATTTTATATACATACATACAAGTGAGTACAGATATAGCTTGATCCGCATATTTTTGTTTGCGTAGCAACGAAACATTTGTTTAGTATTCAGTTCTCTTCAGCACATTTTAAATCATTTACTCGGGAGTGAACTGTGAAAACGCACAAAATGAGGATTGACAGATAATAAAATTATGAAAATTCCTTACTTTTTCTCCTCACTGACTGTAAGAAAAATAATTATTGAAGCAAGGAAACAGTGATTTGGTTGAAAGATAAGATGGAATGGTGTCCCTCAGCTATTTCACGGCTGGATAGTATGACAGGTAACTAGTGAATGGTATGATTGATTGCCACTTTGTTAAACAAAGCAATTAAGTGCGCGAGTGGAAAAGTTGTTGCTGTGGAACGCAGAATGGCTTAAACGCAGCAACAGCCAGAAAGGCACTAATTAAAATGGATGATAGTAGATTGTGTTGCAGAGATTTTGACACCATATAATATGTATATATATGCAAATCACACTAAATGTACAGCATTTGTTGGCAATGAAAGTCTTTTTATTGTGCTTTTGGGAAGTGCTTTTACTCATGTGCCCATTACATCTACGTCATAGCAAAAATAGAATCAGCTCAGCTTTTACTTTTTTTTTTTTTATGCCCCCTAATTTTTTGACAAACTGCATCAAATCTTTTTCCAACCTGAGACATATTCTTGTATGGACTGTAATTTTCTCTCTTTTCTGTGCGACAGTAAAGGACAGAAATGAAGCCAAGTAATTGGGTCACGACACAAAAGGGGTAAACAAAATAATCGTGAGGTGACTAGCCGACAAACAACACTGTTTCTGTTCTCATCAACAATGACATGAACACGAGCCGCTCCAATTAAAGAGCACAAGCAATCGGAGGTCTCTTCCATCAGGAAATGCTAACCAAAGCCAACGAGAGTTCGATCTGCCAGGGAACTGGTTCACACACGGCAATAGAATGACCAAGGCCAGGCAGTGTATCAAGAATGTTTCCATCATACAGTTAAAGGACAACATGACCTGGTGAAAATCTTGCTTCCTGTTTTGCTTTTTCTGGTTGTGGTTCATTATTGTTTGCTCTCAAAAATATTATAAAGCCACCAGTGGTATACACAGCAGCGAGGAGAATAGTATAACCAGTACATTTCATTTTAAACTTAATTTTGTTCCATAATTTTTATTTTTTTTTTTGCAATGTGCAAAGAATGTTTTTTTTGAGATAAACATAAAAAGTGATGATTGTCTAAGAATCTCATCAAATATAAATAAATTTACCTGTCACTAGCAGATAGATGGAGATTAAGATGTTTGTTGCGCTTTGGAGGAGGAATTAGAGTCTGGACTGAGTTCACCCGACACTCCAGCCCTGTAATCAGCATTGTGAATTAGTCTTTATATTTTTATCCTAAAGTGATCAGAGAAGCCACGTCCCGTGACTTTGCGCGCGGCAGCACACACTCAAAGCCCCTACAAGGTGTCGTTCTTCCATCGTGCCGTCCTGCGTTTTTTTTCTTCACGGCTAGCATAACGGACAAAATTAAACACAAGTGTACACTCACAGGTACTGCTGGGGATTTCAGAAATACGGACGCAGCCACCATGTTTTCAGTTCTTGTGAGTGTGGTTGGAAAGTTTGGATTTGTCGAAGGCTAACGATGCCAAAGTCAGTAAGAAGCAGCTCTTCCATTTTGACGTCAGTGAAGTGCTGGAAACCAAAGCTTGTTTCCTCTCAGCAAAAGTTTGGAGAACTCTATCTTAAAGTTGTGATTATTTCAAATGGGTGTCTGCCCACTTCGAGTTGCCAAAGTTTTTTTTTTTCTTTTTATTTGCCTCACTCAGGAAGAGTGTAGCAGTGATGTGGTGACAGCAGACCATGGAGATTTTATGCAGCTGTGTGTATGCTCCTTTAGAGTTGGGTTGTAGAGGCTGCACAAGTGGTTGCTGAGAAACATTAAACCAGTACTTCTGAATATTCACTATATATCCTATGAAGGGCTTTTTCATAGGTTAATTAACATTGGGCTTTTTATCTCAGGGATGTTTCGAACAGATGAAGTCTTCACCTTACACTGCAGTTAACACAGACACACATATACAGAGAGAGGGAGAGTCCAACTCCATTAGACATGTGATACGCTAACTGAGAGAACCTGCACGTTTGTCCCCCGACATTACTTAGAAGCAGAGCACAACACTAGATAGACCTTGTTAGCTCCCCTTGCCTGAACGTATTGATTTGATTTCACCTCTGGGGCCCTCCCCCACAACTCTCTCCAAGAGTTGTGTGCAGAGAGAACAACCAGCTACCCAAACACTGAAGGAGCCCTTGTAGTAAGTGATGTAGAAATTGCATAATGGAGAGAGTTTAATGAAGGCTCCCAGCCGGGTTCTGAGGCTAACGTTACTTAATTAAACAGACAGGGTTAGGGTGTCCACAGAGACAAAGCGAAATACAGGCAGATAAAAACATGACACTATAAGAGGTTCACAGGGAGACGATCAGATTTTCACAGATCGGATTTTGAGAATTAATGTGTTGCTATTAACACGGCAGTCCTTCATACGTTTTAATGTCATTTTCCCATAAGCATTCATGTCTGTTTAGCAATACGAGACACGTGGCATCATTTTATCAGCACAGTTTGGTGCAGACGTAGTTGACGGATTCATTTTTTTTGGAAATCCCCATTTCCTGCTCATCCACACACACACACGTGCACTTCGTTTTTTTTGTTATTATTATTTATAGTATCTACAAGACAGGAAATGCATTGTATTTATACTGGTAATTGGTCTTTCACATTGACTTTTGTGAAGTTGTGGGAGGCAGAGATTACAGGCTTAGGAAGGTCTCAAACCTTTCCAGGAGCGCAGGGGATTATGAAGCAAAGATTCAGTCAGAAAGAAAAAAGAAAATCACCTCCTTTTTTTTTTTTGAATTTTCACATCTGCAGGGTAAACTTGGCCGACTCTTTACAACAGCTTTGCTGGGTTAAATGAATGCATGTGAATGTATGATATGTGGAAGTGGCTTGCAAGCTGAACTATTCAGACCTTCTGTAAAAATAGCTTACAGAAGGTCTGAATAGTTCAGAGTACAGTGCATGTAGGTCTGAGCTGTAACAACTAGTAAACTGTGAAGTTAAAGCGAAACTTTTGGGTAACTTGCATGTCTAATTGCCATACATATTAAGCAAACCAATAATTGGTTGAAAACATTTTTATAAACGGGGACATTTGTTGAATATCATATACTGAAGTTTTGCAGTTGTTTGACACATATTTCTAACAATATGGTGACAAAAGCAGATAAAAATGAACACGAAAAAAAACTTGAGTTAGCGTTGATCTTCTGATTAAATAAAACCGTTATTTACAATATGATTATGTGATCAAGTGACCACCATGTTTTACATATTGATACTGAATGGATACAGTGCCTTCAATCCCTAAACAAATTTACTGTTGTATCCGTCTGATATAAAACATAGAAAATAGTGTCAATTTAACATTACAGGTCTGCAAAAATGAAGAACCTTTTCACTCAATGCTCAGAAAAGTGCCAAGATTTTTCAAACTTATTATCATATAAAGATACAAAATGACAGAAGTGTCTGAAGGGTCAAAGTGGTTTAGGTCTTTTAGGTCTTTGTCATTATCATCTGGACTGCAATAAAATAAATGCACTTATCTGGCTGGAAAACGAAACAAAACCAAAGCCGTGATATGTATTGAAAAATGCATGCACTACAGGAGTATTAGTTATCTTGTGCTCCTCAGGCGTCAGGCCCTCCCCCACTCAAAATCAGAAAGTTGTGGAAATATTTAGCTTCACCGCAGAGGCACAGGCAGCAGTACACGCCATCCTTTTTGAAGAGAAAACGGTGGACAGGTAGTAAAAAACATGCATTCAGTTTAATTAGCGCATCATTATGCCACCCGTGCAGGTCAGACATCAGTAACTTTAATCTGGGGAATATAATGGCACAAAACAGTCGATAAAATTTAGTTCTCCACTTTACGACAGCTCTTCTCCCCTCAAACAATATCCCTTTGAAAAAGAACACCCCGCTGCTTTGAGAAATTCAGTCATGTTTAATAATAAAAAAGAGAGAATAGTGAATACAAGTCACTTTAAATCGCAATGCAAAACTCATTAAATATGGTCGCTGAAGGATTTGCAGGGTTACGCAAGGGGCGCAAACGTCAGTGAGAGACTCATGTTAAAAGGGAAGCCTTTTTTGTATTACATATCCCTGACATGGTAACCTTCTAAAGCTCACACCCACAGCTTGAAGCCCAAAGCCTGTGATTCAGCCTGGGCTGTTTCATCAGTCACCATGTCCAAAAGCAACATTGTAAGGGGGCCTACACTGTCACAGGAAATATTGAGAGAAAAAAAAAAAAGCAAGAGAGGGAGAGGGCAGGAATACCATTGTGCCCTAAATGCATCTCTTTGATAAGACAAGGGAAAAGGAGAAAAAAAAATGATAACAGAAAAAAACCTTCCATAAATGCATCCATGTCCCCGTAGGAGCTGCTTAAAATACAAAACAAGAGAAGGAAAATAAGCTGAAAAGGAGTGACGGGGAAGAAAATGCATAACCCAGGGTCAGAGACAGAAGACAGAAGGTTTGTCCTCAAAGTCATCAACTGCCTGTGTGGATGGCTGCATCCTTCAAACACTCACACCCACCTCCTCCTCCTCTTCTTCTTCCTCCACTTATCCTGCCCTGTTCTCACCCTTACTTCCCCGATCACAGTTAGCCGAAGGTTTCGCTGGAATCTAAAACCATTACAGCTGCGCAGACTCACTGAGTAGCCAGACTAAAGAGAAGTGACAACGCTGTCTCAGGGGAAGGTTGACAACAGAGGACAAAGGGAGTTAGCCACAGAGAAAGAGGGAGGGAAAGTGGAGAGCAAGGAAGCAGATGGAACATAACAAAGGGAAGAGGGTATTTAAAGTAACATGAGATTGTAGAAGATGAGTGCAGCAAAATGCACAACTGTATGGATGGGAGAATCTAAACAGGGAGCCTAAGGACACAAGAAAGGGGGTTATCTTTTTGAGCATGTGTTGTATTGTTTTGTAAGTGTAATTATTACTATATACTACACACAAATACAAGACATACCTCAAACCCAAATGACACTTCATGAGGAAACCTTCAAAAGATAGCATGTTCTTCAGTTTTAAAAAAAACTGAAAATCGTGTCTCGAGTCTAAAGAGAGTAAAAGAGAGAGGCTTAAAGACTGATTCAATACATTTCTAGTGCACAGTAGAGAAAAGGGAAAATATGTGATTTTGATTTATTTATTTTAGACCCTCATCGATTACACCCATTTGGATGTCATAATTTTGAAATTATGACATCCAAACTCCAGACTACCCCCCGATGGAGTCTGGAGTATGAAGACACTGGTGGTGGTGGTGGCGAATGAGGTGGAGAGTAATGTTGGCGGATGTTGATGGATGTGATGTGGAGCGGGCCCGATGATGAGGTCAGTGGAAGGACCCGTGTATGCTGATTCAGGTGGAAACTGGAGGTGAGCGGGGCGGGGAGGAGGGCCGCATCAATCTCGCGCCGAAATGACAGCAGCAGAGGAAGGAGACGTTTTTAATTTTGAAACCAGCGAGGCGATTGTCTCGCAGAAGTTACGGCACAGTTTGATTGGTTTAACCCAAACGGTCGAATCTGGAAGCAAAGACAGTAAGAAACGGGGAGCCATGGCCACAGTCTTCCTTCACACTGGTGTCCATCTGCACCAGAAAAAATATCGGAATATTGCCGTTTCCTTATAGCTGCATATCAAAGTAGTTAGTTTCCAGTTATTCAGTGGAAAATTTACAGACGGTAAAGTGATTTACTACTCGCCCATCCATCACTGGCTTACACTTGGTCGCTAGTGGACATATTGTATATTCAGGCTGTGTTTCCTTCTCAAATAAAGGGAAATGCCTAATTTAAGACTGGCTCTGCTCAAGTTTTTTTTTGTCTGTTATCACTATAATTCACTGAACATCATTAAAATTTTTATTGTTTGTTGCCACACTACTTCATCCTACATCCTGTGTATACATACCCCCTCTAATGGGGAGCCTGGAACTCCTCAGAGCGGAATAAAAGGAGTAGGATCTGTATTTATTTATTGCTCACAGTACTGTAGCCATCCAATGTTACACAAAGCAGCGACGGTTCAAATTCTAATAATTCATAGATACTTAAATATCATCAAAATCAATATACTGGTTACTCAAGTATACTAATGTTTATTATGCAGTGAATCATGCAAGTACGCAGAACTGAGCGCTGAATCGCTGAGGAGAGATAAGAGCATTGTCGTCGCCAACATTGCTCAGTGGCCTACAGTAGTGTCTTTGTTGCTTCTTCTCACCCTGTCCAATATTGCAACCCATTGTTATCTTGCGTGTCATTTTATTATTTGCCTTATTTCACACAATAAGCTTATGATGTTTAACTGTGGAAGGGTAGTGCCATGCGACTGGCATCAGAACAAAGTTTTTACAGTTAGGAGTTATGAGCTGTTGCCCGATGACAGCTGGGATAGGCTCCAGCAGACCCCCGTGACCCTTAACAGGACTAAACGGGTATAGAAGATAAATGAATAAATGAATAAATGAGTTGTAGTCTTAAATTATGTATGTGGGACAATTATAACTGTCCAGTCAATATTGGAATACCCGTTTCTGGCTTCTGTAAATATTAATACTCTTGAAAAGTAGAAGCACAAGTGGTTAAAACCGTTATAACTTTCTCAGTACTGATGCATAATGTATTAATGATCGTGGATGGAGAAGTTTTAGAATAAAAGTACTTGTTTTATTTGTCGGGAGTAAGCTCTGGATGGATTAATTAATCCTTGTACCAAACTACTCTTATTAAACTAAACTATTAAACAAACGCATCTCAACAGCACCCTTTCCTCCGTACACACAAGCATGCATACACGTACACTCACAATTTACAAGCCCTGCAGAGTGGCAAAAGGCTGATTGCCATTGTCAGAGGACTGCAGACTCAACACTTTGTCACTTCCACACTTAGTGTAGCTCTGTTGGGCTTTATTGCGGGAAGGAAGACTTGCACGAGCACCATCCATAAAGATATGAACTCAGAACAGGCATCATTCACACGTACGCCTAGTGCATGTGTACAGATATTTTTTTACGCGCACACAGAAAAAAATGTGCACTGGTGGTGCATGGTCTGACAACGGGCAAGCACAAACACACCTACTTCAATAATAATTATGGTTCATTGTCATAGCCTGTGACTGACACGGCTATGACATACGGATGTAGCTGTGGTGTTTACACGCATGTCCGATTAAATTTGCATGACCTTGACCCCTGCGCGGTAATTGCGGCGAAGATTAATGTCGCCCGCAAAAAGACACACAGTCCGAAGATGGAGGACTTGAGTCCTATCAATCACTCCTGAAAGCTGCGTGAAGGAGGAAGAGGTGTGAGATTGGCAGACAGTTAACCATGAAATTCACTTTCGCCGTCGTTTAGCGGGTTGCAATTTTCCAGAGGGATTGAGCTGAATCCTTCACACGGGCGCGTCGCATTCAATACGTGAGTGCGTGCGCGTGCGACGGGAAAAGGGGGCACGGAGTTTTGTTTTATAATCAAAGTTTACCAGTATTACGCAAGCGCCGACTTAAACGTGGTCGGAGCAAAGTAAAGTTTTCTGATAACATTGTATGGGAACATGCTTCCATATGCAGCTGGTGAAGCGAAACAAAGCGCCTAAAGTACATTATACGTCTGTAATATCTGACTAGGCAAATAGGAACATACTGTACTTACTTATGTACTAACACCACTAATGAGTAAAATGTCTCACCGACTCGTGGCAAGGCTTGAGGCAGTGGATACACTCTACACTGTGGTGATAACAAGGCTTACAAAAGTCTATACCAGTATTCCTCCCCCACCCCTTTATTCCCAATTAGGATACGTTTCCCATTGCATGTTAATGACTTTTGACAACTACAGCCTGAATCTCCGGGCCTCTTTACTCTGCCAAGTGGTTGGGCCATTTGCTGGTGCAGTATATGTTCAGCGAATTATATGGATTTTCGCGGATGTCGGCTGCGAGGGCTCGCGGGGTTCTTCATCATCAGCCTCGCCGGCGGTCAGACGGAAAGGGGAGAGGCTCGGGTCAGTGGCAGTGTGTGAGTAAACAGGAAATGTATCAAACGGGGAGAAGCAACACAAAGTGTCACGATAGGGGCGCACAGAGTTGGAGAGAGACAGCGAGATGAAGAAAGAGAGATCATGGTAACACTACTGCTCTCTCACCCAATTCTGGATTCCCTGCAGCGTGAATTAACATTTTATATTCAGAGCAGAATGTGAGTCGCTCTGGCTCTGCTTAAGGCTCAGTGAACTCTCATAAAGTTGGCAAGCTTTGTCGGCTTTTACGCTGGCATTTATAATTAGCCATCCACATACTGCCCTTGGAAGACAGACAATGGATATTATTATTAATTTTAATTCATTATTTTATTTTATTTATTTTTTTTTTTTTTCAGTTTTAGAAGCTATCACCTTCACTGCCAGTGGAACATAGTGCAGTGTTTGTTTTCTAACAGTAAGAACGGTTGTAATGTAGGCAATAAGAACGTCAATCAGGAACGGTGCAGCTGCTTCGCTTCTTTCCGTACAAGGAAATCGTTCAGAAATTGCTGAAGCTTCCATAGTGCAATTCAAGCAATGGGTATTTTCGTAGAACTAATTTGACCTAGAGTTAAAATTTGCTACTAAGTTATGCCACAATGTAGTGACTAACATATAATATCATATTAAATCATATATTCAAGTACAGCTCTTGACCAGTGCGTCTGCAGAAAACCACAATCCTACTCAAGGATATTCATTGCATTCCTGACATTTTAAAGCTGCAGATAACCAATTCAGTATCGGCACTACCTTTCAAATGTATTTGTTTCTAGAGAATGTACTCAGCAGCATGAATGTGGATGTTTGTGCACTGCATAAGTCCAGATACACTGCTCCATGCCTACAAGTCCTACCCTGATCGTTAAGAAGTTGCTAAGTCTGAGCTTGCAGAGGCTTTGTTCAGTTATTCCGTCTATAGGGCAGGAGGATGCAGTGGCACTGAAGGGGTGGGTCACCCTGACAGGATCCTTGCAGGGAAGGGCTTAATGACTCGCTCAATATGGCAAACAGTGTCGTTAGGAACAAACAAGTCCAAACAAGTGCATCATTGATGGGGAAGATAACTGCTGTCTAATTTGCATGAGAAATGTTGTTGAACCAATTGGGGTCGCGAGCAAATAAGCATGTACATAATACCACTGATGCGTAATTAAAGGTGAAGAGTTACTGATAATTAACCATTGACCTTCGTAAATGTCAATCAAAATGTTATCTTCCGATCAGGGGGCAAAGAGAATGGAAGTGAGCGGAACAGATTAATGAGAGAAATCGCAGGATCTACTCAAGTCCCTGTCTGTTCCTACCATCTTTATACTATCACAACCCATACCAGGGTCCAGTGACTTTAAGTAATGCACAGGAAATTTATAATGAGTTGAAATAGTAACCTTTGGAATGAATGTTTCTGTTCCACCACAAACTAATGCACTTGCGATCCATTATCACCCATTAGGACTTTGGGTTTAAGAAGGAACACGGGTTTGATCAAATTACCCGTAAAAAAGGACCCCCTCCCCCCCAGGTTTTAACTCTGTTCAATTTCATGAACTCACCTTAATTGATTCAGGACTGCCTCTCTCCAGCTGGCGTCAATCCATCACCAGTGCTGCCTGTGTGGAATGTAATACAGCTACCGGTTAGGCAGGCTGCATACCTGCTTCTGCTAGCTTTCCTCCGTTCTCCTCCCCGTGTCATTCCCTGTTTGAAAGACAGATTATATTGGCCTCCTCTCAACACACAAAACCCACAGCTCTCAGCCGTATCATAACAAGCTGTAAATGAACTCAAACGCAGCCGTCAACTGAAGAGCAAACTGGAAATAGACACGAGCGCGTTACCGTTCTCGCTTTCGTTGCCCTGCCTTTAAACCACGGGCGAGTGTTGGATTTACCGTTTTAATAAAACCACCATAATTCCTCCTCTTCTATATCCAACAGCCACATATTTATGATGTCATGCATTATTCCACCAGATATTGTACGAGGAAAGGACAGAGTTATGTGAACATCGCACAGCACCACAGATTTCTGAGAATGATGAAAAATGATCATGCTAGGTGTTCCTGTACGGCTCCGCCACTTGGATTTACTGTTACAATGCAGAGCTCTCTTTGCTTATTGGCGTTCATACTACATTAGGCTCCGGCGTCAGTCATGGCTGCTACATTTTCCTCTTCAGCCTTACAGAGACAGCAACAGGCCCTCAATCAGAACAAATGCCTATAGCCGGCGTCCTCAATGTGGCTCATGTCAAAAGTTGACTGTGCTCGGCTTCTCATCTGCCCAAACAGGCCCTTTAGATCGAAGCAAGTCAAGCAGAATGGTGTTTTTTTTTTGTTTTTTTTTGATGAAGGGAATTTCAAAGCAGTGTATCTGTTAGAGGTAACGCTCAGAGGTGGAGAGCCATACATAGATCTCTCTGCCGTCAGTGTTTTTGACATTTATAATAGCATATAAACGGGAGCCATCAATTTATTTTATATTTCTGTTAAAAGCATAATTAACCGTCTAATATGTTTTCCTACAGTAACACGGACATTGTAGATTATTGCCAATAATGTACTGTGATGACATATGTATACATGTATAAATAACATGTGCGTGTTTCTCGTCCTTCCTTGACTATTAGCTAGGTGGTTCCACGATGTCCTAAAGGCAATAAAAATTTAAAAAAGAAGATGCCAATAACTTAGTTTTATACCATGTTTAAGTCTAGTGTACTGAGAGCGCTCAGTGATGTCACTTGACCTGTTTTACTTCAAATTTGCCTCATCTTGGCAGTTGGTACTGAATGCTGGAGTGCCATTGTTGAGCAATTTGTTCAGGTACTGAGAAGCACTCAATGCTCGTCTCATGGCAACCTGCAAACGTTGTGCCTGCAGGCTGTTTTTTTTTGTCTCAGCAAGTCTACACCAAATATTTTAGATCCACGAGTATCATTCATGTTTTTCCAGGCACGCTTGACCGCAGTTCAAGAGTTATGTGGTTCTACTGCAGACTTTGCAGGTTTTATATTTTCAGTAGCAATTTATTTTTTCTTCATTACGCCGAGCACCCAACGCAATGGAATAATGCTGACGAGTGTCATTTTCATTCTGGCCGCATCCATAAACATGTTTTCAGCTTGATGTTGTGACACACCAAGCGGACAGTCGGCCGTTTGCTGGTGCTGAGCCGTCGGTAAGTGACTGTGGCCCTTGTTTTTGCTGTGTGACCTGCACCGTTGCCAATACTTGGACCCCTGTCAGCAAATTTTCAGCTGGTGCGTTGGTGAGAGTGCCGAAAGTAAACAAAAGAGGCCCATGCGGAAGACTGTTCACATCTGAAAATACAAATACATAAATACTTTCACACCATCTAGAGTGAATAAACTGTAGACCCACTACTCAGAATGATCCAGGAGAGGCCAGCTATGTTTGACCGTTTACAGCTCTTCCATAGGTTCCTCCACTCCAAGCTATCAGTTGCACTATCCGGTTTCCCTTTTTGAATGACGAACGCAGATTACTGCCACATGCTGGTATGAAAATTATTTCTTTTCACACAGGCACAGAAAATATGTGCTAGCTGGCTGTTAGCTGAAGTCTTTGTGGTAAGTTCAAGTGCATCTTTTCTGTCCAGACACAGGTGATGTGAGGCAATGTTGCAGTCGGCCTCCGTGGCCTGCAGTTCTTTGATGCCTGTTTGGCATGTCGACACCTTTATAGCCTTGTGGGTTTCATAATGTAGTCCCCATGTGAACTACACGTGATCTTCACCTACACAGCCACCTGAATGCAGAGACAGTTGAAGAATCACCGTTGCAACCTCGTCTTTCCTGGCTGTGCCATTTCTCTCAGTGTCTCCTCTTAACTCACTCCATCATATAATGCTAGACATGTCAATCAGCGCTCTGAGACAGAACACTCATCTCCCAAGGAGATTATGTGTCATCAGAGGATGGAGGAACTTGCAAATCTGCCTTTCCTTTCACTGCTCCTGTTGAGGGCTCGAGGAGTAGCCTATCTCCTCCTCAGTGATTAAAGTGGGAGATTGAGTGTGTTTGCGCAGCACACAGAGAGGCTCATTACAATGCACTAGCATGTTGTTGGAAATCGCTCTAGCCAGGAGCTGTAATCCAGAATGTGCTTAATGAGGGGCCACCCAGCCTCTTCATGGGCCTAAGGAGTCAGTGAGACCTGGAGAGGCGAAAGAGAATAAGAAGGGAAGAGAGGAAAGGCTTTCTCCACCAACATACCAATCTTCACAGTGATTGAAAAATTATAATAATAGAGCTCAGGGCTGATATTTCTGCCTCCGTCATGTGACGTCTCTGCATTAATTCATGTCAGGTGGCTGTTCAAAGGACAAAATGAGACGGTATTGAGTGTGTTGTAGGAGCATGCAAGCAACTTATAGAGACAATACAATAACAGTCCTGATGAGAAGCTGGTGATTTGGGAAATATTGAAGGAACAGCTGGAATCGTGTCCATGTCAAACACTATAGATATTAACAGTAACAGGCTCCAAATAAATAGCAGCTTAAAATCAAGTTTTACATCCAAGCATAGCCACAACTGTTCAGTTTAGGATAACAAGGAACGTGTCAGTCAAATTCTTCACTCTACCTTGAAACTGCAGTCACTGACAGACACGGCCTTTCTGTGGTTCCCTTTTAATTTGTGTTATCTTTGCTGTTGTTCCAAATGCTTCCAATTTACTCCCGTCTTATTTTACAGCAGCCAACCCTGCTTTTAAATCCAACCCTCTGGCCTGTTGAAAATTTGGCCTCTGAAAACACCTGCAACATTTCATTTTTTATTTGTTTTTTTTTATTGATAATCCAGTTTGAAGTATATGGGCGATTGATGCACAAGAAAAACAATCTAATACAGTTGTTTTTGTTCAAATTTTAGGCAATTTCATACCTTGTTTTTGCTGGTCATAATTAAAAGAGTATTAAAATAATGGATTAACGTGTTGACATGATAATCCATGTTAGTCTAAAAATGCAATGTATTACAGATTGCTTTTCACCTGTTTAATGGAACATGTGGATAATTGGAGGATAGGTTATATTATAGCCCATGCTAAAACTTAATTTCTTAAGCGAATGATAAATTAGTTTGTGAAGTCAGCAGAATCCAGGTGGTGGAACCAACTTATTTCACATCACATTTAACCCTCTTCAAGCACCGGTACTGTGTCTTTAACTCAACATACATATTTGTCTTAGTATTTATTTGTGTGTCACCCAATTACACAGCGCTTTTGGTCAATAATTGTAATGGATGAACAGAATAATACTGTCAGAAGACAATAATTGGAAGAGATCCCACATTCAGTCCCAAGCTTCTGATGTTCTATCGAACTGTCAGTGGAACAATAGCCTGACGCATAATTGAGAGCAAATTAGTTTTTCTCGCCCCCGTTTTTCTCGATGCATCTCCCCACAGGAGCGTCTGCATATATCTTTCTATCCCCTATTTTTTTCTTTGGGGGGGTCGTTTCAATTAATTTACTTAATAGATTTTCATCCCCTTGCTTCCATCTACTGAAAAGGAACCGCTTCCTTGTTGCTGGGAGACCAATTGTATTATCACAGTCATTCATCCTTGCCGCACTCTCTTGGGTCAGTATATGTGACTAGAGTACTGTTTACATAGCTTGTTGTGTGGTGACATACGGCCTGTGCTTTTCAAGTCCCAAATTAACCAAGCAGTTACTGTCACACAACAAACGTCATCGTAGTGAAAGATAATTCCGTCTTCGTTTGAAAGGATTGGTGTATAAATGTGAATAGTGCCGCTTTGTAAGATCAATAGTTCTGTATTTACCATGACGGGACGATGTGCCTTCTGAAAAAAAAAAAAA
>JAPMNQ010415758.1:0-10274 GCA_029874045.1 Chelon ramada | reverse complement strand
GTCTCTCTGTGTTAGCCCTGCGATAGACTGGCGACCTGTCCAGGGTGTACCCCGCCTCTCGCCCAGTGACAGCTGGAATAGGCTCCAGCCCCCCCTCACAACCCTTCACAGGACAAGCGGTTACAGAAAATGAATGAATGAATGAATATATTTCATAGACATTTGGATTCTTTATAACTGTACAGAGGTTTGTTGGTCTTTTATGAGACATTCAATCTGAGAATTCAGGCAGTGGAGGATCCAGCCCATGAATGTGTCTTGTTTTTTATGACTTCCCATACATCATCTGACTAGCTGTGACTTTCCAGCTGTCAGAAGCAGTAATAAATTCTAGTCTGGTTGCTTCATGTCACAGATTCTGTTGCAGACTGACTTATGAGCAGGAACATAGCCAAACCACGTTTATACCTCATCATAAGTGTGACATGAGAGGAGCATAATTGAAATTTGTTGCCTGCCATCTGATGCACAATGCCCACTGACGGAGTGGAAACTGTTAATTCTCTGTCTCCAGATGCATGAAGGACAAAAATGACAGTGATATTCATTTTCAGCTTTGGTTTCTTCTTTAAATCTTAAATCGTTTTATAGCCGAACCCTTCATAATATTGCATTCCATGTTTCATACAAGTATCAAACAGAATCTAATATTAATGAAAACTCATTCTAACCTGATGACCAATAATGCAGTAGTTTGGTTTTTATTAAAGGCCACAGCAGGTGGAAAAGGCTTTTCTCGGCGCCAATCTGACTGTTAGGAACTGCTTTCCCAGCGGTCAGACACAATCTTATTTCAT
This sequence comes from Chelon ramada, assembly GCA_029874045.1. NCBI lineage: Eukaryota > Metazoa > Chordata > Actinopteri > Mugiliformes > Mugilidae > Chelon > Chelon ramada. The sequence goes on along the minus strand of JAPMNQ010415758.1, from coordinate 9,477 downwards.
GATGACTCAAATCTGATTTGAGCAAGAGGCAGACAATGCTGCGGCTTCCAAAGAATGTAAACAGAGAGAAGGGAAGCTTCAAATTGGGCCCAGAGTCTCCTGGAGAATAATTAATGTGACATTTCCCTGACATTTAGTCAGAGGTATAGCAGAGGAGCCTGAAGAAAAGAGGCAGGAAGGAGAGATATGAGGCAGCGAAGGGAAAAGAGGAAGACAGGAACGACGGCGGGGAAGAAAGAACACAGGCACGGTCTTTTTTCCCCGAACATCTTGAGAAATATCGCAGCTGCTATCGACCTTCTAGTGTTGCTTTGTGCAGACAGGAACCGAGCAGACGTGCAATTACACACGCGCAGATACAGACCTACAAATAGACCTACTCTAATGTTCAATAGACACACTCCTTCAGTAATGATAAAATTGTACTTTTGTTGCTTGGTAACCATTTGTTTTGTACTCATTTCTACCATTCATCAACTGTTTATGGGCTGTTGCGCGTGCATTCCCACCTCTGACCCAGGACAGGAGAGCACAGCTGATGAGCCAGGACTGGGACAGTTTGTGGTTGACGCTGGACCGCTCAACTAGCCCACAGTTTGCTCCAGTCTATTAAAAAAATACCTAAGACAACACATCACACCCGACTTGTGCTTTTAGCAGCTGGGTCTGTGGTTTCACGTTGCCCTTTTAAGCTAATTAGGAATTAATAAACTCTGTGTTGAGGTTTTTCTCTGGCACACTATCCTCCACGCTATTATAACGATGCCAAACCAAGCGATAAACACTTTTTAATGGACGTACTTATCAATGTGAAGATATCGAGAGCTATAGATCTGGAGGAAGCACAATGAATAAGCGATCTGCTGTGTCATTATTCCAAGTGAAGTGGCGTATCCATCTGGGTCAAGCGCTCCAAAGCGCTTTGCCACAGATATTTATCAGGGTGTGATAATGGACACAGCAACGTGTGGTTGAATCAGAGCGGTCATCTCCTTTTTGTAGGCTACAGCACTTTCTTAGCTCTAACACAATAGTCATTGATTTTGTGTGTCTCTGATTCCTATGAAGAAGACAATTCACTGACAGACTCGCAGCACTCGTCTCAGTCTGTTTGCGGGTGAGAGCTGACAGTTCTCACGAATCCTCGCTGCAAAGCATCAAGCCAGCACAAATTGCTAATAGTTACATTTCCATTTCCCGCACGCCAAACAAGCTCTGGCTCTTCCCCTAACACGGCACTGGAAAGAGAGAGCCTCCTCTTTGATCACTCCAGTCCATCCTAGAAGAGTGCGATCAAAGGTTGCTCGTGCTTAGCGCTGGCGCGGTCTCCCAGGTTGCAGAAGCAGGTGTGGCTCTCAGTAAGGGGGTCAAATATATGTTTTGCACCGACTAAACGTGAGCACAGCTGATAGGATAGGAGTCGGCAGATGTAGCCTTCAGATAAGGAAACAATGTGCACCAGAGTGAGGGACGTAATTATTCAACAGATGGCTGTTACAAACAAAATGCAGGGCTACGTGCTTATTCAACCAGATACTGCATACTATTAACAGCCAAAAGATGTTTTAATTCTAGCAGCTGCTGTGCTGTCAAATTAATTTTTTTTATAGATATTCTTTGCTAATAAAGTGCTTGAGCAGTATGCCCAGACCGCATACTGTGCATATAGTGGCTGCTCAATTTCACTTGGCTGCCTTCTCAGACTTAATCTTGAGCTAACCTTACCAACTAACCTTTTCTGGGTTTCCAAAATTTCTCTAGTGGTAGTTGTGCAATAATGTCATGTCAAATCCGTCCTCTCACACGCACTGATTTATCTGAATGATTCAAATGATCCCAAATCATTTCTGACTCCTTTGTTTATGTGCGCACCAAGATATCAATATCCCCAGCCTTCTGCGAAGGCCGTCCAATCCAGTTGTCTGAGAATGATGAGTGTTGTTGTCACAGACAAACAACTAACAGAATGCGGAGGATAATGCAAAGAAATGACTTCAAAAGCCAGAAATGTATTTTATGCTGAGAGTGCTGGAGGCTACGTGACACTAAAATGATATATTGATGTATGGCCGATCTGAGCATGCGTCTGTGCACGTAAATCTGCAAACCCTGTGTGTATTTGAAAGTCTGTTTTGTGTGTAGGGTAATGGTTCGGGTTGATGCTATAGCAACTGACGCTTGGTTTGATATTAGAGCAATAGCAGATGCAGATGATGAATTTTATGCCGTGTGCATCCAGACAGCCATTTTCATTTCATTTTTCCGCTGCTAAACTCATCCGACTGTTAAGACGTTTTCTTTCCAGTTCTTAAGTAACACTAATGGCGCTAATGGATAATCTCACACACATATCCTGCACTAATAAATCATGTTGACGGGTTTTCTCTAACGTCCATCCTTTCCAAGCTCGGAGCACTCACAACACTCACAACACAGGTAAAGAGGAAAACATTCAGAGGTGTCCTGATTGGTCAGTTTTGAGCAACTGTGAATGCCTTTTAAAAAGGCGTCAGTGGTCAGTTTTATGGATGCAAAATTGGATAGTCGCACAAATGTGATATTTTTGTGTGCAAAATGACGTGATCCCTCAGTAAAGATGAAATACGTGTATATTACAAGACTAATGGCCTGCATAGAAAGCAGTTTTGCTTGTTACCCAACGCTTCGTAGCTGCCACACGGTTTGTAGCTGACTAGTCACTTGTGGACATTCCAGGCTCTGGTTGCCAAGGTAACCCTCGCGTACATTTCACACCACAAATATCTGAAATATGCAACACTCCCCCCCAAAAAAAACAAGAATTCTGGTTTCATAGTGGATGTTGGAGATCGATAGGGATTGGAACAATTCAACCTAAGGGGATCATAAACTTAGTGTATATAAAATACTTCCTCCAGTAGTTGCGGAGATGTTTAAGCCACTGGACCAAAGTGGTCAACAAACCAACAGACTGACGTTGCCATCCACAGAAAAAAAGATGCATCTGTTGGCCTGCACATGTCATCATCATCATGTCAGAAGATGATTGTTTAAATCAATCACACACTCGCACTCCCATGGCAATTACCTTTGCTGCAACAGATGAACTGGGCTTTTCCAGGAGATCCCAGAGTTTCTTTCGTTTCTCGGCGCAGCAGGTGTTGTCAAATTCTTCTCCCTCCCTGTCTTTTAAATTGTCGGCCTCTCTTTTGAGCTCCTCGTTCATCTGCTCCTTTTTCTGGTGGTACCTGGCCTGGCAACACGACTCCAGGTAGATCTCGTCGATGCCCCAGTAGTCGAGCTCTTGACTAAACGACAGGGCGCACATCTCCTCCATCATGTGCAGCTTGCCCGTGCGGTAGAAGTTCAGAATTGACGTGAAGGCCCCCGGGTGCCGGTCGAAAAAGTACTCGTTCTCCTCCAGGTTGTAGTCGTCGCACACTTCCATCAGGGAGTCGTGGGAGTTGCAATCTCTTAGCTTTCCCAAGCGCGTTCGTGGGAGCCTGTCTAACGTTCGCCACAAGACTTCGTGCGGGAGACCCCCGACATTCAGCCTGACCCTGCGGAAACACGACTTGCTGCGAATGATGTCCACCGGTTCAGGGGGCAGCGAGGATGTTGACCTGGAGCCGGCTTTATTTAACTCGGCCAACGACTTCTCCATGATGACTTTAGGTTGAGGAAGCATGTACACGGCCAGGGTTATGGACTACAGTTGATCTTCTTTTCATTCATTGTGGTATCTAAAGGAATCATGGTATAAAAACAAACCATCAGTATTATGAACTCATCCTTGTTTTTTCTAACTTCTCTAGTTTGTGTCTATCTCTTGTAAAATGCTCTATCATTCAAACGTCTATAAATCCTTCAAATGAAACAATCGAAAAAGTCAAAAAGACAGGAAACGCCGACTTTCTAGCTGCACGTTTTCAAGATATTTTACTATTAAATACCGGTAGCATTATTTATAGCATTATTCAGTTTGGCTTTTTTTTTCATTCTGNACAATAAACCTATCTTGGTGAACAGATGGAGGTTATTTAGATGACTCACGCATTTTAACAAGGCAAGAAACTGAAGCCTGGCTTATTATTGCATTGCTATCATCAAACCAGGTGCAGAGAAAAGCCTCATTAAAAAACAATTTCCCACAACTTACGAAACTGCTTTAAAATGCACTCAGGTCTGTCACTGAGACAAAAACAGAAGCTTAATGGGCGACATTTATTTGTTATCTCTAGATTTAATTTCATCACTTCATCCACCGTATAATCTTCTCCGAATTCATTTTAAATTCTTTCCTAAACCGGTAGTAAACATTCCTCGCAAGTAGATGAGTCATGCCTAAAGCCAGTCTGCAGAGTCACACATTTCTATTAATGGTCTAAAGGGGAAAATATTTGGGAACCATAACAAATGGTCCTAACTAAAGCAGGTGTGAGGAGAGACCTTGTTGGAAATCACAAGTTCTTAAAACTTTCAAATGTGCTGGCTTCATTTTTGGAGACATCTCCTCCGTAACATACATTATTCCTGCAGTATGTCTTACATGGCAGCACTCAATCTTGAGGGAAAGATGTAGGCCAAGCTTTCCAGATTTAACTTATTCTTCTGTATTTTTGTCACCCCCGGCTTCCTGGCTGCTCATATGACGCCCATGCAGTGTTGTTCATCCCACCAGAGTGACGAATATGGTACAGGGTGAGCGCTGTCCAGTCCAATGGTGCTGAAACACCAGGAAGCGCTGCTCACTCCCTGAATCACAGTGAGCTCCCTTGGGGGAAACGCTGAGGCAGGCTAAGTGACGAGAAGCCTAGATTAGAGCCCCCTGACAAAGAGGCCAATATTTTGTGCATCATTTACGACCTTTGATCTGGCACAAGGTGCACAGTGTACATGCTGGTGTATTTAGGTTTGTATGATGAGAGCACGGAAACCCCAACAACACATCAGGCCTGCAGATGTGAGCACTGATAGCAGTCACACAAAGTTTCTAATACTTCGCAAACACAATTAGGCCCCGGGACAACGCACATCACTGTGTGCATGCAAAATAAAGATTAACACAGAGTGTATAATTGAACATGCACAAGTGTTGTCTCTAACAAGCTGCAGGAAACACTAAAAGGAAATGAATGTGAAGGAGCCTCCACCCTCCTGTTTTATCCAAGTCAAGGCTTCCATGAATCAGTTCAGCATAACAGGTCACAAAACAAACATCCTCCTTCCTGTGAACACACTGTACTGTTCCACGCAGAGTGGAAATAAGCTGGGATGTTTAATCATGTATAAGAGAGTAACCTACAGAGAATGCAAATCCTCCATCGTTAAGCATTTCTCGTGTTTTTCAAAGGCTGCCTGCTCCATATTGGTGCAGCTTGAATGCAGAGTGTCCCTACATGCCACTGATGAGCTATTACAACTGAAAGGTTGCATATGATTCAAAGTCCAGAGAAGGAAATGAGCTTAAAAATACCGTAGTGAGTTGTTGTCATCCCGCACTGAATCAAACCTGCGCGTACCGCTCTGTGGACAATCAATCCGCTGCCACAAACGGAGATGAATCAGTAGCATTTAAAAAAAAAAAAAAAGAAAAAAAAAAGGAGGCGCCGTTATTGGTTTACTATTGCCAGGGTCTAACCCAATCCATTTCCCCCTCCTCTGCCTCCGACATGGCAGAGAGATCTTCAGCACGGTCTACGCTGCCTAGACGCCGGATTCCTGCTCCGCATTTCGCCCGAAGATCAACAAGTACGCCGAGAGCCCGTTCGGACAGACTACCTGTGTTTCCCAGTCAGCTGTGTGAGGAGGCGCCGCATCTCCGTGAAGGTGGATCCATGGCAGCTCGGCGCTCGCTTCCACATCTGTTTAACTCTTTCGGCGCCGCGTCCTGACGCATCGCTGTAAGAGGAGACTGCTGTGCGTGGGTCGGGCTGCAGCGCACGATAACTGCACATAATCACATTAGCCTATGTGATCTGAAGCCAACAACATGCAAATCAAGACAGAAGGCTCATAATTAAAATCAAACGATCCTCTAATATGAACTTGTATGAGTGCTCCTTCATTTGACCACTGCATCTTGTCATAGAAACTGTGGTAGAAGCAGATCGCCTTACCAACAACTAATTCAGTAATGTATAATCTTTCACGATAAGTAAAACCACCTGCATTTGAATCTAATCTAAGAAAGAATAAAATTTTCAGGAAAAGGTGCTTTAAGCAGAAGTAGTCTTTCTGCAGAATAACAACTCCTGTGAGTGATTCAGCCTACTGTAGCATATTATACACTTATAGACCTATAGACTATAACATTATGCATCAGTGCAGCCTTTTACTGCTGTGGCCAGTACTAAATAAAGCCAGCTGCACATGTTTCATATACATGCGTATACATACCTGTATATGTTCAGTAGTCCACTGGTTCCCAATTCAATCCAGAGGGAAGCAAGGACATTTGGGCTGTGAGTGATGGACTTGCAATATACTCAAATTTCTGCATCATTTTGGTGAAATATTGTGTAATATGACCTCTCTCAATCAGTTATTTAGAGGAGGAATGAATCATATGACACGTTGCATCTTGCAGGGCCGCCACTGCTTTAATCTTTAACAATACTTTGCATTTGCCAAGTCCAAATGGCTTATTTACTAATGTGAACTGTGGCTAGTGATGGTAGCTACTGAATTAATGTAGGTACAGTAAAAAAGTACATTTGTTGAAAAATTAAATCACCTCAAATGTGTTAAAGGTGATTGAAAAACACACAAACAAACTGATGTCTCCCTCTCCACTGTGTGGAGGCGACTAGTAGTGAATCAAAAGTGACAAATTATTATTTTTTTCTTCATTTTTTTTTTATTAAATAAAATCTTATTTCACACACAACAACCTTAAATATGATTTATAAGTGGACTGATTAAATATAACTGAATAAATAGCGAAGCAGTGCATTAAAAAAAAAAAAAAAAAAGGTTTCTCAATCGATAAAGGTTTATCGTCGATTTGATCACATTTCATGCCGTGTCCTCTTCAGTCGGTATCGAATCTGCAGATCTCCGTCCGGCTGGAGCATCCCAAAGCCGTAGCGACTGGGATTAACTTGAGGCAGCTTGTCCTCTGGGTTGCACATCTCCAGATCGAGATGGGTCAGGATCAAGAGCACAAATCTAGAGGCACAAAGGGGTGAAACCGTTCAGGACAACCACAAACCGCCCACTAATCACCACGTATCACATGTATCAACTGATCTAATAAAAACGGCAAAATGCGTAAAAGCCGGCTCATCAGAATTAACTAGCTCCCCTTCTGTGTGTTGCGGATTACATGACCTTTAACCTTCGCGATGTAGACAAGTTCTCCCAACTACCTCTCCTCCATTTCCCTCTGCCTCTTTATACCGATCAATACAGAGTTTGAGCAATTACTATATTAAAGCCAGCTGCTAATGACGATGGAGAACATGAAAGCGGGACTGAAATGATGAGAGCGGGCTTTATTAAGTGAAGATGGATTTTGCTGGTCTGATCTGGTAATCAGGATGAAATTGCAGGAAGCTCTTTGATCGTGAATGCATCATTTCTAAGCTCAAGATACATTATGGAAAGATATGACCCCAAAAAAATAATGATATTTTACACTCACTGTTTAATGGCTGTAGCAGCAAACTCTTTCCCAACGCAGCTGCTTCTCCCTGCGCCCCAAGGCATGGTGTAGTACTTGACCCTTTTTCCTTCCTTGTAGAATTTATCCTTCACTGTCATGTCTTCATTTAGGAAGCGGTCGTACTTGAAAGTCTAAAACAATCAAAAGCAAATCATGGAGGCATTAGTGATGCGTGCTTCATAATATCATGCAAACAAGTCTGATATCCCCTACTCCGTATCTTATGTCAGAAATAATGTGCAGTGATTACAGCACTTGTAAACATTAAAAGCCAAATAAACAGAATAGACGTTGATAAATGATCTCGCTCTCTTGCTAGTCCCTCTTGGCATTTTATTGTGGGCATGTACCTACTTATCCCAAAGGATGTATTCTGTCAGCGATTTTAATCACAGTGCTTAGTCTTGCCTCAGGAAAACGTGTGCTATGAATGCATGTATGTACTATGGAGGTGTGAAAGCACAGCTAGTCTATCCTTCTATTTCAGGGGATGAACAAAGTGATATGGTGAGTAAGTACCTGTGGATCTTGGTGTATCTCTGGATCCATCTGAGGGCTGAGGAAGGGGAACAGACACACTCTGTCCCCTCGTCTCAGGTGGTACTCCTGTTCGTCGGCCATGCGCAAGATCTTGTCCTGCATCACCTCTCTCCTGATCATTACCGCAGCAGTGAGCCGTAGGGTCTCACTCAGAACGCTATCTGCAGAATGGAAAGGACAGCAGAGTGGAGGATGTCAGACGGGTGTCATCGTCGGTTACATCAGCAGTGCCCTCGGGAGTAATTTGGAGAGCTACGAATGTTTGCACGGGTATGAATATATATGAAAACGGTGATCTTCGTTTAACTGATTCAAAGGTCAAACTACAGTTGTCGCTTTCACTGTTTGAGTACACTGCGTTTATATAAGTCAAGTGAGCCATTGTTTCCATTTCACTGGCGTAACTAAACCCCAAGGAGGACGAGCTCAAGTCAATAACAGAAGAGGCTGCGAGCAGCTGTTATGTACCAAGCACAGGTGTGTTGTGCGCTCCCAGCAGGTTGATGGGGGGACGCTGAAAGGAAGTATCCCGGAGAGTGGAAAGGCCTCTAATCTCTGACTTAACAGCCTCCATGGCCTCAGGGTGAGTGAGCAGAAAGCCAAGGAGCCAAAAGGCAGCAGGTCCAGCATTACACTATAAGGAAAGAAACATAGCACACACACCTTTACATTGGCTTCAAGTCTGAAAAGTTGCATTTATGTAACCACAGAATGCACATAAATTAAAAAAGATTTCTGAATATTTATTTACTTTCTGGACCATTGAAAAAAAAAATATTCATGGCTTTGTGCTGCTGCTGTCTGAATGTGATATGAAGACAGTAAACCTCTCAGGGAGAGACACCTGAGCCTGTCAGACAGTAATTGCTGTGGGTTAAGGGAGCTGTACTTCTTACCTCTGCACATCTCAGGTTAGATCTCCTCTGACAGCTAGGGCAAAGGCCCAAAAGTGACTAAAGGTACGTCACATTGTCTTTCTGCCCTCTTAGATTGTCAGATCACCAGATCTAATGCCACAGATAATAATATGAGTCTGGCAGCCCCGACAGCTGCAGGGTGGGGATTCTTAAAGGAAAAGGACTGGCATTTTGGGAAGTATGAAACAAATGAGATGGAACTGCTTGTAGCTAGGCTAGCTGTTTCCCCCAATTTACTGTCTCAGCCTCATGCTAAGCTGATCACCTGCTGGCTCTTACTATACACCCACCAGGCATAACATTATGACCACCTTCTTAATGTTGTAGGTCTCCTAAACCGTTTTTGTGTGTGTGCCTGTGTCAGGCTGCATCCTG
>JAPMNQ010415757.1:1868-17428 GCA_029874045.1 Chelon ramada | reverse complement strand
ACTGTTTTGGAGGCACAAGGGAGACCTACACAATATTAGGAAGGTGGTCATAATGTTATGCCTGATCGGTGTATAGAGGCATATAGAGAATCCTGTCTGGATCAAAGGAAATAGGCAAATGTCGGAAAATCAAACTACGAGCTAAAGGTGCTAAAGCTAAAGCCCTGAGGCATCCCATACCTGATTACTTATCCCCTCCAAATGATCTGATTTCCAACATAATAATACCAGCATTAAAAGTGCTATACTGGGAATAGAAATGAGATGCCCAAAGCAAGATTAAAGGACAGATGGAGAAAACATTGCTATAACTCACACAGACAACCGGTTTGAAGCACTGTTCATGAGCATGGTCATCTTTTAATGCTAATCATGTTAAATACCACAATTAATGTTACATTATTTGATTAATATTTAAAAATGGGACCATTAGTGACTGGTGAACCATATTACAAACAGCAATACCTTTTCTCTCTTTGTTACAGAAACTAACAAAGGCACTCATACACACCCACACACACAGAGGACAGTCAGTACAGTAGCCCCAGGCCCAGATGGTGCTCCTTCTATACCAATGACAGTGTTACATAAGTGGATTGAACCCAGGAGCAGAGCCCTGCATGTCTGCTTTACCGAGCCACAGTGGTGCATGGGATGCTTTCTGTGGAAAAGGGAAAAGGGAGGGGTGTGTGTGTGGTGCTTGAGGCTGGAGAGACAGACGTGTACAGCTTTAAATAGCTCTAATCCCACCCCCATCCTTGCACACGCAATTCGGCCCCTTTCCTGCCACTGGGTCTCTGACAGAGCACGGCGAGGCATCAGGCATCCGCAGTCCCTCTCTCTGCTCTGCCCTGCTCTGCTCTGTTCTGCTCTGCTCTGGAGGTTGTGTAGGTGGGGAGCTGCCCTGGATGTGTGGCTGTCTGTGGATGTGCGCAGCTGTGCGTGCGCGGAGGGTACGAGGTGTTGGTGTGACGTGAATGTTGAGGCGATCTGAGCGGCGAGGTTGGGATTTAAGAGTGAAGGACGAATCACAGGGTTTGGTCAGAGGAAGGACACGCTAATGACCTTGGGTAGTGATAAATCCAAGAAATGCCGCAAATGTGGCACAGATCATGTCCCTGGCCTTTCCTGAATGTTATTTATGCAACCCTCCTCCCCCCAATTGCTAGATAAAAAAAAAAAAAAAAGGCAAGGTTATTGCGTGGCTGTCTGCTGATTGCACGCAAGTGACTTAATACTCATCCTTGTGCTGCCCACTAATATTCCCTACAATACCACTGACACAGGGCCAGTGGTTAAATGCCATCCAAATCGTACTTGCTCATCCAGTCCGCCATTTCCCTGCCTCCCTTCACCTTTCCATCACAACAACCCCACCAGCTCTGTTCTCTCTCCTCCCTCCACCTCTCCTTCTTTCATTCATTGCCTCCCTCAGAGGCGGCCATCTCCTCCTCTCATTGTCCCACTGTCTTTTGTTGTCCTCCTTAACAAAAGCGAACACTTGAGGCTGTGATGTGTATGGGTGTGTGTGTGTGTGTGTGTGTGTGTGTGCTTGCATGTGACAATGATGCTTCATTTCCTCCAGACTGGCTGCTTGGGTATAATAGCTGATGTGTGACTGGCTGTGTGTGTGTGCGTGTATGCAGAGTTAGCGCACTGCCTCTTTAAGTCAGGAGTGTGACAGCTTGCAGCTACGCTCGATCCTTGCCCCCTGCCATTACGGCTACGCGCTGTTGTTTGCCGCCACACACATACACTTTGAGAGCATTATCTCATGCACGGAGACACACAAACAAAACGGGCCCATGCTTAGATCAGTTACTGAATTTTTATTGACTTTTATTTTTGGGACGCTTTTATGTAGCAATTATGCAGCATGTGTGGTAGCTGTGAGGCCACGGGGCCAATTGTTTAGTAACACAGAATCATAAAATGTAAAATAAATTGGTGTTCCTTAAGTTAAGTAAAGGTAAAATAAAACTAATAAAACATTTAATCTTACCTCAGTCCCTATTCAAGTTGCAGTTACCAGCTTTATATTTGTACTTTTGTTAATAGTCCCAATACTGCTTAATAGCTGCTAATAAAAGAAGAACAGCACATTACCAGTTTAGTTAGCGGTTAGTCATAATAACTGGAAATGATGAAGCAGCTTCAAGCTTCAAACAGCCTTCTATGGTAGCTCACTACTCCAAATTTAAATGCAGAGAACAACTTCCTGTGTATGTGTGTACCCACATAAGAGGCAAATGAAGATGATTTGACGTGATTAAGGTAGAAGGATGACCAGCGTTTCATTGTCGTCACCATTTGAGATGCTCGCTACCTTTTGCCCTAAGTCAGCGCTCTCCTGCCACAGGTCAGGGATCAGCGAAAAGCTACAGCAGAGAGAGCCTCATGTACAGCAAGCAACTAAATATCTCTTGGACGCATTTATACCTTTGTAAATCATTCAAAGATATGGATGTTTTTAAACTCTCTCGTTTTTGTAGATTAGATAGTTGAACCTGGTCCACTGTTGAAATGGACCACATTTTGGTAAATGATTAATGAAACCAGCTATGCATGAGATCGAATTATTATATTTTTTTAAAGTTTAACTGTTTTTGAATTGTGAGATTCATGAGATCAGCAGGGTCCCACTTGAGCTTTGACACTGTTAAAGGTAAAATGGCCGGGCTATTCAGTTACCATGGGTCAGTATAAACCCAGTTTCAACTGAAACCATTTAGATTTTAATAGTAAATGGTATGGTGTGAGTTTTTATGGGTGTGAGTTTTTGTGTAACTGTGTAGCTTTTGTAAAGGTGTTTTTGTCAAGCGACTGTTAAAATTTGTAACATTTTGACAAAATGCTGCCAACAAAAAGCAGAACATTTCCTGTAGCTAAATTGCAGCATGGTGACTGGTCCTGGTACTCATTAATAGTGTCCCTCATTTAGTCCTTTTCCACTGGTTGTACTGATACCTTCCTTGGTTACCCTGGCTTGTTCTCTACTTCTTTATTTGCTCTCTCTGCTGGTTTTCCTGACATATTGCCCTTTGTGAAAACAGAACCTCTTTTGCATGCTCAATGTTACTCTATGTTAGAGTAGATGCGTATTTGAAAACTATTGCTACATGTGAGCTCGGGTAGCTCACGTGTAGTCTTATTGTGATTGGCTGTAAAATATAAAAGGCTATGACACTCCACCTTTATTTGGCTTGTAAGACGCTGGTCACTGGGTTTAATTCAGTTAGGGGTTGCTTACTTGACAATGAACACTTCCAATTTAAGGGAATGTATTTATACTATCGGCTTGTTTGCCATGTCTGACTGTGAAAAATACTACACTTCTTTTCTTCAAAGGTCAGAAAATTATCAGCCATTACTTGCATGCCAACGCTCACAGCAGTTAAAAACTTCTGGTAAAGGACCTGCAGTTTGGCTTAGTTGTTGAACAGACTGGTGTGACATGGATTTTAAAAAGTGAAGTGGCCACCTACCCTCTGGACTTGCAGACTTTAGGCATATATTTGTTCCTTGAAATCATCATGTCAAGATTGTGAGGCTAAAAGGTTGCAAGGCGCACAGATGAGCCAAAACAACTGCGTATTAGATGGTAAGTGAACAGTCAGCTTCTGCATTGTGCTGAATATTGGTGAAATGGGCAAGTGTAACGGCCTAAGCCTCTCTGACGAGGACCAAACAGTTATTGCCGTAGGATTGGGTCGGAGCGTCTCAGAAATGACAAGGCTTATTGGGTTCTCCCGGTCACCAGTGGTGAGTGATTACTGACAGTGAACCAACCATGAACTGTGTCAGGGTGATGGATGATGTCCTGGAACCACTCTGATCCCTGATCCATGATGCAACTTGCAACTTACGCTCAATTCAAAGCCGCGCTTAGCTACTAAGAAGCTCCGGAAACAACACAGTACCTTACGTCGCAGCACTTCTTTAGAAATGTAACTATGCGTTGTGGCAACGATTGGTCCAAAATGCCTTTCCTTGTTCACATCTCTCAGGAGGCGGACAAGCACAAAAAATTCTCCCTTGTTCAGCCTCCTACATACCGTCTGTCATCTCTATGTTCTGTGTTGTAGTGATTTCTGGGAAAGTAACCGTTGATCCATATTTATTAGCTCCAGCAACAACACGAGTCGCTCAGTTCCACTCACCAGTTTGTGGAGTGCTGAGTAAAATTCCACACAGCTAGTTTAGTGCAACATATTTGAGATCACAAGATCACAGGACAGTCCTGCTAGGCATCAAGCTTTGCGCTTGTGGATGAAGCATTGAGGTGTGGATACATCAATGTCCTGTGAGGAAACTCTCAGCAGTTATGGCAGTGTTTTAGGTGTGACGATGGCCACTCCTAAGAATGCCTTTCACGCGCAACCTTCCCTTGCAAACTCTATTTTTCTTTGCAGTCGCCACCAAGTTAAATATATTGAGTCCTACCCAGTTGTTACATAAGCATTATTAGAAACACTACACCTCTGCAATCTACTGCAATCCAACACAATAGCTCTGCTCCTCACTTACAAATCCTTCCAGTTTTTGATGATAGGTGTTTAAGTACTAACCACAGGTTACTCTGTTTGATGATGTGACTTGTGGCTTTTTCATTTTTAATAGCTGTCATAATACCTCTTTAAGAAATCAACTACATATTTTCACTTCTATGCATTCATTTACAGTGAACATGTCATTGATGTTTGGCAGGAATGAATGGTGTATTTAAGTGGCTCAAAGAGTGCGCTTTAGGGAAATGTCACAATAAAGAGTTAAACGGTGTCTGTGAGTTATTGCATTTGTCATGGATGTCATTCATCTTTCTCTCTCACCCCGCCTGCGTCTGAGTCAGTTCTCGGTGACACACATTTGTACCTACTAATTTAGGATGATTTCAGTGTTATGAGATGTCTGAGATGTTCTGTCTCGCACGTTCCACAATTCCAGTGAACTGCGGTGAGGGAGGTTCAGTACATAAACGAGTCCTTAACCTTGAGTGCACTGAATCATCACTGTCACCAGCCGGATCAGCAGTGTTTTGCTTTGGCGCTTCTCTCGGCTGTGGCCGAGAGAATTAGCCATGGGTCATCGTATGGATACAGTTTTGCACCAAACTCCATAAAGCAGTTGCTGTTAATGATTCAGTATGCTTGACATAAAGTGGGGCTATTAATACAGTTAGGAGAGTTACTTAATACTTGTTACTCACTGAAAAAATGTAACCTTAGAAAATACTCAACAGAAAAAATAATGAGGTACATTACTTGTTACTTCCCTTACAAATTAGCGAGTTCAGTGTTAAGCACAAAGATATAATTCAACCTCTAGATGCCTCTGGGTGTTTAATTGAAAAGATTGTGACATTTTTATCTGGGCTAGTGATTTGTTGTTGGCACTGCATAAAGTTAGGGGATTACCAAAAGGTAATCACCTAACTCTAACCATATGGTATTTACCAAAATGTGTATTTATCCTCTGGGAACTATATCTGTATCAAATGTCATGACTAGCCAGCAACTGTCATGTCAACAAGATCAAGAAGTTCACATCATGTTGCCACTACATGCATGGAAACTCAGGGGAACACCAGAGCTCAGGATTGGACTGGGAAATGGTGGCCACAGAATAAAATACACATGTATTACCGATGTTTCAACCAAAGTGGAAATAATCCAAGTTGAAATCACCGAATAGATTTCTACATTTAAGTTCTTCTTTTATTATGTATCATTATGTGGTTTTCCATACTTTTATATTGTGTTACCTACAGTAGCTATCAAACATCGGTAGGCAAGCGCTCATACAGTCCTGTTCTGGCGCTACACTACACTGAGAAACAGTGACTTAAGTGCAACACAACATCACTTGCAACGTGTAGCAAATTTGACACAGAGCAGACGTACCACACTGATAGAAGATGTGATCCGTGTTCGGCAAACAGAATGTGCTAATCCAGTGACTATCAGTAATGAAATTGCTGTGTGCAATACTGAAAAATAGGTCAGTAGTGTAAACTGATGAATTCATTTCATATTCGTTTTGATTTACATATCGCTAATTCCAAGTCATCTTGGGGCGCTGGATAGTCAGGTCAAGCCCTCACAATATTACAATAGACTGAATAGACTCTAGGTGGGCAGCTATCTGCCTCGATCACGTCAGCAACATAAGTCCTGAAAGTTGTGGACTTGCAGGACTTTTTTTTGTTGCACATTTCCCAACACCTTTTCACCAGATCTTGGTTCATTCCTCCTTACAGCCATCAGTTGGTAATCACCTCCACTCACGTAGACCATCCCCCAAGCCTTTGCTCTAAGAATGTCCTTCCCAGTCGTTTGGCCACAACTGTCAAAGTTGCTTAGGTCTTTACACTTTGACTTGCATTGTGCGTTACAAATGCTCCAGTTGCTGCTCCAGTTATTGGTATATTGGTGTATACTGTATCATGTCAACCTGTCAGATGTTTGTACAATTGGACTGCACACTGAAGCAGTCTAAATTGAAACAGTTCAGCTGACCACATGTAAATGGCCATCCTATATTATGCAGAGACTGATACCAGTATGCTGTACAATACACCGATCAGGCATAACATTATGACCACTGACGGGGGAATCGGTGTATATACCCTCATTCATTCCTTCATCTTTTGTAACCGCTTGTTCCTGTGAAGGGACATGGGAGGGCCAGGTCGCCACTCTATCGCAGGTGCGGTGTATATACGTATAATATGAAGTACCAACTATGTCTAGTAAACATGAGCATGTTATGGTCATGCAACATGTTGATGTTTAGATAATATCATGTTTACCATGCTTACCATAGTCAAGCATGTTAGTATGCTAGTATTAAATTAGCATTAACAGTTCAACAAATTCTGATGGGAATGTTGTTTGGTACATAAGTAGTTATAAATCAAATCGTTGGACATATTAGAATCAACACACACTCATTCACCTTCTGGGGACCTTAGATGTACAATGTATTTTAGTCTGGCACTTTTATACACAGTATCATTCTTCTAGTATGGCTATAAATCAACCGTATCAGTGCTCCCCGATGACTGGTGTTCACAGATATATTTAGTATTTCCAACTATAATTTCACCAATCGGCTAATTACTGCTTTAACTCTACATTTTAAGAACCACTGCAGGCAAAATCTGACCCAAGACAGTTCCACACGTGCGCTACAGCCATGAACATAAAAAGAGTAGCTGCATGTGAGACTTTGAGAGGACTTTGCCCTGAAAGCCAGTACAAAGTCCATGTTATGTCTGCTTGTGTGACGTGTGAAGTCTGCAGAATTCACAACAAGCGTGTGATGGCGTATCTGTCATGCGACAGGTGGGAAACGAATAAATTAATTAAATGATTTAAAATGAATATGTTTTTCGCATAATAAAGCCTGTCTGACTTAAAATATCTAACTGGAGAGATGATTTGATCAGATTACTGTTTTTAGTTTCTGATTCTAGGAACAGCAAAAGATCTGCTGACTAAATTACAAACTTGTCCTACCCCCTGCATGCTCTACCCAGGGACGACCCCTCATGTAAACCAAACTGAGTATATCCAGCAGTGAGAACGTGTTTGACGTGACAATCCCAACATTGCATGCACGTGTGGAAAGGCAACTCTGGACAATATCCAGACTGGTCCCTACTGATATTGTCTGGAGTTCACATGAGAAAATGTTAGTTTCATTTACACCAACTGTTTATCATGAATCAAAACATAAACCAACATCAACCTCTCCTAACCACCATAGTTTATTTCTGGACCCCTTTCCCGAAATCAACTATCTCAGTCTTATCACCATGCTGCAGGCGACTAAACAGATCCTTTGTTTTGGACCCTAGAAAAGCCATAAAAACAGACTTTGCTCTGTGCTCCCTCTTTGTCTCTGTCATCCCTCCCTCCTTCTCTCTCCCGTTCGACGCAGCCAGCAGATGGTTAATGATTCATGGACAGGGCGCACACGTGCTGTTGTGAGCTTAGCACGGCTCTACGGACGTGCAGAGAACAGGGTGACATACTGTATGCCTGTTTAGGGCCCGACCGATGCGGCTCTGGAAACGACTCACGCTTTGGGGGCTGACAGTAGCTGAGAATCTGTAATCAATACGTGCAAATTCTCACGGAATAAATCTATTAGAATATGAAAGCTCATCAAACGCCTTAGAGTCCGGATATGACTCTCTGGGTGGGATTAGTAGTTGGAAAGATTGTGAGCCGTATGGATGTGACATATTGACGCTTCATGCGAGACGTGCCTGACTGAGCATGAGACAAAACTTTTCTGAAGTGTCAAAGCAGTAATCACTGACTTAGAGCCAACCTTTTAGTCTTTGCTGAGCAGTTCTTTTTTTTACAAGTTTCTTGTTGTTGTCATTAAAACCCAGTCAGATCCTTTCCCACCCCTCTCCCTCAGTCGGCATGTCACCCTCTCTTTTCATGCTCCACCTCTCCCCGCTCCTGTCCTCCCTCTAAACTTAACACCCCGGGGATCCACCTCTCCTCGGGTTACAAATCTCCTTCCTGCCATCCCTCTATCTACCACCACAGCTACAACCATTCAGTCAAGAAAAAAAAAAAAAAAAAGGCACCAGCTGCCTAATAGCCTTCTGAAAACATGTCCGCTCAACAGAACACCACAAGGTGACAGTTTGTTGAAAGGAAACACAGTCTTTCTCCATCCACCCCTTCCTACAGCCGGAGACAGACAATAAGGGGAAGTGATTAAACTAGTGCGAGTTTTGTAGGTCCCTTAGAAGAGTAACACGGAGGCACGTCGCATTTCACTTAATCTAGAAGCAGTGTAATGTAAAGCCAAGGTTTTTCCGGGGCCCTTGCTCACATTATGGAAAAACAGTGAAGCCTAAAAAGGAGGTCACATCCAGCAGCCTCCCGAGCACTTTCTCTCCTCCTGGTTAGTGGACAGCCCACCTCCGTACACAGCGGCTTCTTATCCACAGGCAGCTGACATTACTCTCATTCCATGCATTTGTGAGTGGAACAAGGAAATTCAAAGAATTCACTTACAACTTGAATGTGGCACCGTCTCAGCGTCTGAAATAGCACTCGGAGGTTATGAGAACTGCCGTCTTGTAGTACAACCACCTGACCAGTTCTTCCATTATTAGATTTAAGGCTACCGCACAATATCAATCAGGACATGGCATCTGTTTTGCTAGAGAAAAAAACTAAACAAAACACAAAGGGCTTCTGTCTCTTTGTGTAGTATTTTTTATAACTAACATTTCGCTAAACCAAAAGGACAAGGCTAAGAGGGGTAGTTCAATTTAAAGTATTATGCTCATTCCCATTTTCTCTGAGAGATATACGCAGGTTACATAGTACATCTGAGACAGGGGGGCACTTATCTAAGCCTAAGCACTGGCTGTCTGGAACAAAAAAGAACTCTGGATCTACAGTATGTCCTTCTCTCAGCAAGCAGTAATACATTTTCAACAAAAGAAAAACTGGACTTACAGTCATTATCAAGACTTGACGTCAATGGTATTCATGCGGAGGGGCAACAGATATAAGTTGCTGCAGCACGGAGCCTTAACCTGAATACATCTGGCATCTTTAATGTTGATTAAAATGATTTTGATCGTGGTTTTAATCAATGTTTTGCATCTTGACCACTGTCAAAGCTGTCTGTTACCTAGCTGAACTGATGACACGTCGCTGATTATGCACAGCCGA
This sequence comes from Chelon ramada, assembly GCA_029874045.1. Classification (NCBI taxonomy): domain Eukaryota; kingdom Metazoa; phylum Chordata; class Actinopteri; order Mugiliformes; family Mugilidae; genus Chelon; species Chelon ramada. Next base: position 7,718 of record JAPMNQ010415757.1, on the reverse strand, counting down.
AACATTTAGTCTGTTTGTTTAACCTGATCCGGTCAAAATGAACTGAATTGTGACACTGGGATGGCTATTTTTACGAAAACACGCGTCTGTCTTGTAAGCAACTCTTAAATGTGCGCTTGCGTTTCTGTGTGCTCCTATGTGCATCAATACCTGAATGGTTGAATTAAAAATGCAAACAAGTCAAATGTATAATGCATAATAAGCTAAAGATACAGTGTCTGGTCTGTTTTTACTGCACAGTTGTGCTTTCATTCTGGCGGGATGCCAAATCTGTGGGTAAATCTTGCTGAAATTTGAACGTGCAGCGTTAACCTGCGACTAAAAATGTAAAATATCGAAGAGGAGACAAACAGACATGTGATGTTTGCTGTTCTCATGATCTGCAGTAAACACTTTTGGAACCACTTAAGCTAGGGCGTGGCAAGCGCCATACCAATCCCAGGCTGCCATAAACCACAATTGTTTTCTCATGGTAATTTGAGCCCATCCCAAGAGCTTCTCTCTGCTTCCACTTAAAATCTTAGTCTTATAAAAATATCTGCCAGAGTTTGGCTTTATCTCTTCAGAACTGCATGTGTCATGGTACGCAAATTGTTCTGTGTTAAATTGAGGACTTTAACATTCAGACCTGTAGGCTTTGAGTCACGCTTAAGCGAAAACGCAGACGTGCATGCAGACCTGCATGCAGACCTGCTTTGCATCATTGTTAGACTACGCTTATTTTAGACTTGTCTACAGAGCTGACGTGAAAGCAACAAGTTGATCAGTTCTGACATTTCCCGCAGCAGCTGGCAGGTTCTTTTGCACCGTACGAGCTTTCTGTGGCTGAATTAAAGTCAACGAACAAAAGAAACGTTTTCACAATTTTTATTTTTATGTTAGAGGAATGCTGCCTCATTATTAGCCATGCTCTTTGTGCTGTAGTTTCAGAGTCAAAAAACTGTCAAAGCTTTACGTTCAAGTTATTCATTTTCATACAGTCGAATGCTCAGTTTCAAACAGCTCATATCACAGATGAGGCAACACCAGTTCCATAGCTGTCTGATACACTTTATGTGTTTAATTATTATTTCCTCCCTGACCTCGCATCCACAGCCTCTGTTCCTGTGGATTTATTTGTTGGGTGAGCTTATGACCCCACAGGATATTTATTCAAGCAGTATATTATAGATAAGTTTCAATGTAAAAGCCCCACCACAAGAGATGTTGTAATTATGACACAAGGGAGGAAATGTGGGGATGCGGTTGTTGAAATACAGGGTTAGCACAGGGAGGAGGTCGGGCTGGATAGACGGGTCGAAAAACCATTGAACCGTAGCACCAGACACTGATCTTGGTTCATTTAAGCGCCTGTTTTGACACTGAATTAAGATCCGATCTGGGCAATCCGATCGCAAGTGACCAGCTTTAGGTGCGTGTGTTCACACCTGGCATTAACATGTGTCTCCAATTGGGTCTCCAGATCCGATCTCAGTTTCGCCAGGTAAATAAACACCGACATGTTCTGGGGCGCAGTAGAATATTATAGCAGCTGCTGCCTCTAATGGACCTCTACTGCTGCTCCAGAACTGAGAACAGCGCTGTTTTTTGTGTGTGCATCATGACTTGGTCACACGCTTTATTATTTATTGATCTCCGCCTTGACGCTAGCTAGACCTGCACATAACTCAGATCACAGCTCTAACCCTGGAAGTTTCTAAACGCGTCTTAATCTCCTGTAATGAAGGAAAATAAGGACACCGGTGATTGAGGAAATATGCTGATGTATGAGGAGCCGCGTGTGGTTAAGTTACATGACCGCTCCAATAATTAACCACATGCTGATGGGTTATTTAATGACAGAATCGCACACAGTTTACTCATATTAAATGCTTTCATTTGTCAAATCTTGATTAGATTTTTATTTTTTTAGTTAACAGCTACAAAGAATATTTCAAAAGGCTCTCAGTACTAATGAACAGACATCAATAACTCTCCTTTTTCCTTTACGGGCAATCATTTATAATTGCGATGTGTTTTTTTTTTTCTGAATAAATGAGGCAATACTCTGAAGCAGCCCTGTTGTGCAGGTGGTCTTTAACGTGACTCAGGACGCTTTGTGTTCACACTGCCAAAAGAATGCGGACAAATGCGGACACATGCGACACAGACCACCTCCAAATGTGGTCAGAGATCAGATCTCTCAAATGCGATCTCAGTCCGTCCTGGGTGTGTTGACTCCTGCCTTGTACTTGATCGGACTGAACAGATTGGATCTTAATGTAAGGTCTGAGCAGGCCCTAAGTTTCTTCTGTGCATCACAGTTCAACAGCACGTTGATTAAAATAATGTACATGCTTTTTCTCATTGTTATCATTAGAGTGCTATATTTCCTGTATGATAAAACACTGAGCGCTTGAGTGAATAAAGAGTTGAAAAGCTAGTTTAAAGTTTGCCTGGCAGTACCATGTCAGAAATTGTAAAGTCATGATTCTAAAAATGTGTTATGTGATTTTCTTGTGTACCGTTTGACCTTAAGCATCTGGCTTTTCTTATGATCCCTCTTTGTTACTCTCAACATAGAGCACAGAGCTTTGTCAGAAAATGTCTCAAAGGGAAATCAGCCTTTCACTGGACAGGTTTCATGCTTGATTACACAATGGGAACAAAAAACGAAACAAAACAAAAAAAGCCCCAGAACGATTAATGAGTANTGGAACTCAATCCTACTTGAAGTTCTCAGCTGTAGCTCCCAGTAACTTTGCACCACACATGTTTGGTTGGCTGAAGACACGGGACTTTCTACTGTCAGATTAGATCAGCAGACGTTGACTCGCAGTGTCGGTACAGGTAAAGGCACACTACAATGCACAGATCCACTTGGCAGAGTTAGGCCGAGCTCATACGCGTGCATATTGAGAAGCTTCAGAGTTCAGCCAGTCAGAAGTGGAGAGGTTAACTGTCACTACAGACCACCTGCTGCCTCTTGGAGCTGACCTGACGTCTGCCATCGACAGATGATGAGGAAGAGGCCGCATGGCTGGAGGGTTCTCAGAAAGCACAGAAAGGCTCCAGAAGAAAGGAGAGACTGTCTGTGACTGCTGGTCTTGACAGAGCTTTCATTCAATAGCATCTGTTCCATCACTGTTGTCTGTTTCAGATCCAGTGGGCTCGCGAAGAAAACAAGCCTTTGCTTTATGGGTTACTCAATGAAGCTGTTTGAACAGCAATGACTATGTGAGTACATTCTCTTTGTAGAGTATGACAAGGTTGCAAGATTGTCCGATTTGTCCCCCGAGCAAGGAAGCTCACATCCTGAAAACTTTACTGTCAGTGTGCAGTAAAGACCTCGGTACGATGCCAGATAGGCTAACAGAGTCTGAAACATTATAAGCCTCTTTACAACAGTGAGACAATCGGACAAATCTGACAATCAATACTGATATCTGCGTCCACATGTACTGCAAATCTTATTTTGGTAGCACTAAGATAGTAGACCAGCAGAAAAAGAGGGCATAAGGCGTTGAAGGTGAAGTGGAAAGCCGGCCATTGTTGTATTGCCCTCTTTGGGAAGTTACAGACATGTTACTGTCTTGGGGTTCAGGGGTATGTTTTAGGTGAGGGACATTCAGCTGGTTGCAATCAGCATCCTCACTCTTATACAAATATATTTTTTCCAGTTTCTGATTATTCTGTAATCACAAACTGATGATGATAAACAGGTGGATGGAAACACATTTAATAATGACCGCTTTATGTGACAATAGACCGGCATATGAACACAGGCAGGGTTTGTCTCTCAAGCTTTCTTTCCATTCTTCACAGTCTGCCACTTTTCATCTAAACACCATGAAAGCCTTCCTAAAAAAAGAAAAGAAAAGAAGACTGTCTGAAAGTGAGTCCACAAAGAGAGCCAAGAGGAGGTTTTGACGGGAGACTTTCTGTCCTGCCTTTAGGTCATTTATAATGGGCTGAAACAAGACACTTAGAATACAATTTGTCCGTAGCAGCCCTCACTGTGAATCTCTAATAAAGCTTGTCTGAAATATGAATATACCTTCAAGTCATAGTCTTGCCTAAGAAAAGATTACATATGTCACCATGTCAACTGTAGTAACTTGCGTTGTACACTGCTGGCTATCCTGCACGTATTATTAAAACATTCTAATTGCAAGTACAAGTGAGTAAATTTCCATGATGCAAATATATCATTTATAAATGCCTCATGCGCTGATGCAATTTTTTTATTTCCTGATTTGTGATTAGCCAAATGTTGAAAATTGTGTTATGATACATCGGAAAAATGATTCAGCTGTAAAACAGTGACTCTGGGTGACAGGTTGACTGTCTGAATGAATACAAATAGGCCTCACAATGTAATCTGATGTTACTTCCTGTTCTCTCTATCAAGGATAATACAGAACTGTAAAAAAGCTATTTATGAAGTTACACTAGTTGCACCTCATGTGTAAATCAAATCTGTCTTTGAGAAGCTCACGTGGATCCTGTTGCTTCATGAAGCTGCAGGTATTTATTAAACTCCGAGGAGGGACTCGTACAAACTGCTGTAAGCAGAAAACCAACCTTCAGCTCGTAGCAGTGAGTTTTATTTATCTGAACCGTTACAGACGTTATCTTCATTGCAGTTCATTTACATTTCATCGAGGCTCTTTGTGAAAATAGTGGAGCAAAACTCGACATGCATAGAACGTTGTCTTGTGTGCAGCAGAGAAACCCCATTTGACCTATATTTATGGCACAGGGGATTTGAGGCTTCCTCTTTTTTTGGCTTGTATATATATATTTTAGCATTGTCAGTGCGTGATACTGTGCTTAAAGTACCAGTCAAAGAGCAGGGCTACAAGTCATTCTGAAGGCAGCCGCTAAAATTAAGCTGTAAGCATCTGACATTGGTCAGAGCGTGACAGACATAACGCACTACAACTCAAACTTACGTTGGCTTTAACTTTTTTTCAGTTGTCCAATGTCACAGAGGAACATATCGCTCTTAAACGGATGGCAGCATGACAATGCTGATGAGCTCTTGAGCAACACCTCAGGGGTGACTCATTAACTGGCCNTGCTTGTTTTTTGTACTTTTTGTCACTTGTGGTGTGAACATAGCATGAGACAGTGACTGAAAGCGTGTGAGCTGGCAGCCGTGTCTAGCAATATATGTTTGGCTATTAATAGCCACTTCATGTTCAATTATTTTTGTCGGGTTTTACTTCTACTTCCACATAATCGCAAATTTCCATGTCTTGAACTTGTATGACGCGCAAGATTCAAAATTGGCATTTGCAGCATAAATCCACAAAAATCCCAAAGATAAAGGGTTGCGTGGTTGTTCATGGTTGGGACAAGGGTTTATTCATGGTCTTCCAGAGAAATTGATCAACATAAGATCAATGTAACTCTCATGACTTTGCATATCTGAGCTAGAAGGTGATTTGGCGAAGAGTTTAAGTCCAAAGTTCAAAATCAAAGCCTTTTAATTGCAGGTTTTGATTGAAAATTGACTTTTGTAATGACAAAAGGCTTTAATGTAACAAGCGTAGAGACGTAGGTTGGAACCGTTGATGCACTTAGAGGAAATTATGATATTATTGTTAATACATCTTTACACGCTTTACACACCCAGACACTAATATCTCCTGGAGTAGCCTACCCTCTGTTGGGCTGTTTGAATCATTTACGCAGTGACAGCAGGACGTCAAGGATGGTTATGGACGAGAACTAAAACGTAAAACATTAAAAAATGACTGATATATACCATAAGAACATACAAACATTTTGAATTCTTATACTAAAATTGTTATTATTTCACTGCACAGATAATTTGGGCTGATCTTTTTTTTTTTTTTTTTTTTT
>JAPMNQ010415755.1:0-10286 GCA_029874045.1 Chelon ramada | reverse complement strand
CATCATTGTAGCTGGCTGATTAATAGCTTGTCCTGTGGCTGCCTGTCCCTCCCCGGGCATGTTGTAAGGTGTAGTCACTCAGACCCCACAAAATCCTGCCGACAACGCCAAAATGTCACCGAGTGGAAGCGACCGGGGCAGGGTGCAAAACCACCGTATTCTGTCAGGGGAGCGACTACCACAACAACAAAGTCCACAGGGGATTTTTTTTTTATAAAAAAACACACTTTTATTACAAATTGTGGATAAGAATATACTCATAAAATTCCTTTTTAAAAAAGAGTCCACAATGTAGGTTAACTCCGGACGTAGCGAGCTCCTGGGCAGCAGGCCTCAATATCCACTACTGGCTGAAGATCATTAGCTGGAGGAAGGGTGGAATGCGTCCCCACCCTTCCACTGTCTCCCACGGCTTCCCCCTCTCACACCGTGCGTCTACTGGGTCGTTCCGGCGCGTCCGCAGCGGCTCCCGTCGTCTTATGGCCGTCTCCCGTGTTCCTCGGCAGACTCGCTCCTCACCCGTCGTGACGACCCACGGCTGCACTCGTATTCTCCCTGTGTCACCTGCCCGCATCAGCTCAGCCGATCCGTCCTGCTCTCCCGCTGCTTCCTGAATGAAAAGAATAAAAGCACCTACGACCCTCCCCCCAGCGCTGCCCAATTACACACGTGCAGGTGATCAGGTAATCACCTCCACAGGTCGGCAGACCCACACACACCCATACACCCACACTGTCACCCCGTGACACTGGCATCAACTTCTAGTTTAAAGGGCAAGGAAAAGTTTGGTGCAGACAAGACAGGGTTACAACTGAGAAGGCACTTGAGATCTTCAAAAGACTGTTAAAACTCACTAGACCAAGTAAATGGTCTCAAGGGGCTGGTTAGCGCAGTAAACGGGGCTGCCACGGTAGAAAAGTTTTTGCAGGACCTGCGATAGTATCCGGCCATCCCAAGAAACCGCCGCAATTCCCTCCTGGTGGTTGGCACAGGAAATGCAGCAATTGCTGTGATCTTCACATCCACAGGGCGCACCTGGCCTCAACCAACCTGCTGACCGAGATACAAGACAGAACTTCTCCCAAATTCACATTTAGGAAGGTTAAGAGTTAGTGAGGCATCAGCTAGACGTTTGAAAACGTCTCTCAAGATAGCCATGTGAGAACTCCAGTCATCAGAGTACACAACAATGTCATCCAAGTATGCCTTACAGTGTGGAACATTACCCAGAACCTTGTTTACTAGTCTCTGAAAGGTAGCAGGCGCATTGCAGAGACCAAAGGGCATTACTGTATACTGAAGAAAATTGTCCAGTGTGACATAAGACCAAATCTCAGAGGCACGTGATTTTAACGGAACCTGTCAGTAACCTTTTAGCATGTCAAGTTTGCTGACATACTCTGCTGGACCAATTTCATCAATACAGTCATCAATAAGTGGCAATGGATGTGCATCAGGGACAGTCACAGAGTTCACCTTACGAAAGTCAGTACAGAACCTTGGACTGCCATCGGACTTCTCATCCAGGACACATCAGTTTGGAAGACGAGTTCTTGTAGGCCATGATATAATTTGTTCGCGGCAAGCACAACCAACATTTAAACTGAAAGGAATCAGTTTTTGTGGCAAAAATCTCAAACATGGGTTTGAGATAAGGCCACGGGTGCTCGGTGGGAGTTTCTTCAGGTGTTTCTCCAGTTTCTTCCTGCATTGTATGGCATGACATAGTACAGGTACGGCAATACGACCAAGACAAACCATATGCGAATCAGCAGAAACAGTTTATTTTCTCAGAATTTTGAAAAAAAATAAATAAAATAAAAAAATAATCAGCTGACGTAAGCTCAAAAGTAGCGAGTAACGAGAGCATCAACAGAAACTAATTGAAACTAATTTTCAGTCATATGCCAACCATGAGTAATTTCCCATTGATTGTCAGAAGGAAAAAACAGGTATATCCCGGACGAGCCCCCAATTTTTATGTTTCCCTTTTTAGCAGAAACAATAACGCTGACAACCAACAGAAAGAACCCAGGGAGGATGGATACAACAGTTTTGTGTTCTTTATTAAAACAGGCAATACTCTCCACATGGTCCTATACCCACTTTAGCATCCAGCTGTGACTATGCAGGAGAGGAAACTGCTTGAGGGTTTCTGTGAGTCTGGTTGAACTGGTATGAAATGGATCATGGTTATTGGGGAAAGTCTGGCCTTGCCATGGTACCAAGATCCAGGATGTGACCTGCAGAAACAGGTGAGTGTTGAATTTGTGGGTATACACAGCAAGTTGTTTATATGGCTATATATGGCTAGATGATGTACTTCTAACAAAAGCATAGAGTTGAATTTCTTTTAAAATTATTGGCATTTTTAACAAAAATGCCCCAAAATATTTTAGTTTCAGTTTGTCAAATGTGAATTAGTGATACTTTTTAAATTCCTATATTAAATTATAAACCAAATCTTTGGTTTTTGGACTGTTAATCATAGCAAATTATAGCAACAGATTAATCAATAATGAAAGTTGTGTTAGACAGTGAATAATTCCATATTCGATGCATTTTGTATGATTCAAATGTGAGAGAAATGTTTGTTTTGAGTGGGTTTATAGCAGCATGGCTCTGTGTATTGCAGTGCTGAGTGATAGGTCATCCAGAGATATTGTGAGGAAGACTTAAACAACTTAAAGAACCTGATTAGAAATCAATGTGAAAATTCCAGGTTTAACATTGGACTCAAATTAGTCAAGTTAGGATCATGAGTATATGCTTTAAAAACAAATGACATTCCCATCAGCCTCAGCTATGCCTTGTGTTGAGTGATGGTTATCAGATGCTATCATCAACATGCTAATATCACCACTGTGAACATATTAGCCTGCGAATCCCAGTGCTCCTTCTCAGAGCAATGTCTGTGGCTGTAAAAAATGTGACATATCAAGTACTTAATATACCTATTTGCGAAGTGCTCTGGTTCAGTATGTTGAAGAAAGGGAGGTAAATGTTTCTGGGTCCAGGAGGAGAGAAGCATATTTTTCCATCAATCAACACCACAGTTTCACCAAAAACATCAAGCTGAAAAAAAGATAAAGGGCTTAAATGTGTGATATTGTGTGTTTTGACACCTTTTATATTACAAGCTGGTAACAGTATATATACCGCTTTACCGTTTTAATAATTTGTCTGCTGGTGTACCTGCTTTTTCAATAGTTTCTGTGCCAGTTGAAGAAGTGTGGTGTTCTGTACTCCTCTAAAGTCACTGAGCATCAAAGTGGCCTGAATCAGAGTCACGTGGGACCTTGGTGGCATGCATGTCCTTCCAGAGAGCAAGCTCACTGCTTCCTACCCACATGAATAAACAAAAAGGAAAACATAGGATTACCTTGTGATTGCTTAATTTATTACACATTCAATCATATGCTATGATCCAAGTTGATTATCTTAACAGCTGTAGAGATGACTTTAAAACCCCAATTCCAAGAGTAGCAACAAAAGACATAGATAATCAAAACCATTCCCTATCTGTGACTCCTGGCTGGCTTGTAAAACATTTGGTTTAAACCATGTGCTACACTGACAGTATTCCTTCTCCATTTCCAATATATCCCAGTGAAATGATGAATGACAGAGCTGTATCAAAGATTACCGTCCTTTCAAAATGCAACCCTAACCCTGGAACTTAACACACATTATTGAGGAAAACCATACATGTAACACAGTTGCATGGTTGACATTTAGTCGCTATATGCCATCATTATTACAGTACAGCATGGCAATCAAGTAGTTGGGACTGTACTGTGGTTTGCACTCTGCATTGTGGCTGCACCAACCCTGGCTTGAATCCGGGTCACAGCAAACACTGTTGCTGTTTTAACACTTGTGTTGCTCCTTAAAGCTGTCCAGTCACTTCCTCATTTAGTCCATTCATTTTCCTCATTTATGGCTAAGGACCACCTTGCACTGTACCACACAAATACTTCTTTGTTAGTGACGCTAACAACTCATTAATTGCCAGAAACTCCAGACTCAAGGTGTGAATGGGACCCATTTAAGCCAATACTAGGGATTGTACAGACTAGTCAATGGTTGCCTTCACTGCTGTGCCATGACGCTTTAAACATCATGTCGACTAGTTACTGATCACATGGCGATAACAACGCGGATGCCCCAAAGAAGACAGGTAAGGAGCCCAGTGGGGGGTATACTTGACTAAAAATGAAGCACATAATACCGTGACATGCACAATATGTCAGTCCTTAAATACAACAAAAGTACTACTGCAATGCACACTCATCTGAAAAGGCATCCGCGAATGCTAGCAGAGGTACAGTCTCTTTATGCCTAAAGACATATCCAGAGGTCACTGCTTTCATGAGAGTCCTTCTTCTTCTTTGTGTATTTCAACACTATTTAGTATTCAGAAGACTATCAGATGAAGAGCATACTGAGATGATCGTGCTAGATAAAGTATAATGGATTCAACTCACCTTTCCATCTCATCTCATATTTAAATAATGAGTTTAACATATAACTGCAGTAATGCAGATTTTGTGAGCACATTACAGCAAAAATAGAGTAGCTTAACCTCCAAACAAGGTATGCCTTAAATGGGCTTTAGAGGACATCTTTTTTTTAATTTGTTTATTTATTTGATAGGGACAATGCTCATTAATCAACAAACAAGTTACTTGCTATAAACAAGCCAGAGTTAGCTACAAGTGCTAGTTTCCATCTGTTGTCCCTAGCCAGATCTTAACAGGCACCTTTGTCTATATTGAACTGGACACATTCAGTAGACGAGGAAATCAGCAATGCACTTTGTCTGTGTGTGTGTTTTTTTTTTACCTGCAGTATTGCCATGCTGTCATCAGTCTTGCCTCTCAGTGCTTCCAATTCAGCACATTTGAGCATGAACAAGGCTTGATAATCAAGGTCTCCCCAGAGGACACATTCATCGAGAGCCTCATGTAACACCTGAGCTGTCACTTCATTAAGGTTCTTACCTTAGAAAGACAACCACCCCATATGCACAACACACATACAAAGACACACACATGCACATACAAATTCAATTTCCAATATTTTCATTCTCTTATTAACCTATACGCAGCTCAATGAGGCTCAAACTTTTCTTCTTTGTATTGAAAATAACTTGCTTTACAATTCTGTAATGCACAAAACTTCTGGTAAGATTAGACCAATTACTGTGTACCAAGTCTTACTATGTGAAAGAAATGTGAAGGAACTGTATTAAATGGAGGGACAATAACATTATTTGTTTTGGAAGTTCTAATCCTTTTGTTACAAGTCAAACGGTTTTAGCAGCAGACCTGGGAAAAGAGCAGCAGAGTCAGGGGTGTGAGCAGCAAGGCTATGGACCAGAGCCAGGCGGCAGCGCAGCCACAGAGAAACTCCAATTCTCTCACAGGCCTCAACTGCTCTGGGACAATCTTCATCCAGGGTGTTTGACTCACTGCAATCTTTAGTGTCCTTTAGACAGGATATAACATGTGCAAATTTAAATTAAATAAAACTAACGTGACATTAACATAACACTGACACAACAGAAACAGAGGAATATCATATGTTTGAAATAAGTTCATATATAAATAGGCAACCCTTTCACTTCTGGCGTGTGATAACTTGTATATATATTTCTGACAGCCACTAATGGATGCTCTTACAATGACAGGCAACGTCTGCAGCATGACCAAACATGAAACTGCCATCTCTGAGCTGAGGAAAACATTAAAATTGTTAGGATGTAAACATACAGCAGGTAAACACACACACGATAGAAATGTCACTGTACCTAAGTGTAGCATGTCCCTGCTGCAGGTAGAGGTTAGCTTTTAGAAGACTGGATTCTATAGTCAGTTCCAGGTCCTCCATATCGCTACAGGACAAAGATTCAAGCTGCTGCGAAATGGAGTGCAGCAAGAAAGATGCTTCTTCTAGCAAAAGGAACTACAACAAAGGACATGACAAACGTGAACAATTTCTCCATATTGATGGTAGGGTGCTAAGAATGCCAAGTCCATGCAGAAAGTACAATAAATCGCAAAAAAATTAAAAATAAAATAACAAATTCTTAGTGGATTTGTACAAAATATCGACAACAACTTTTTTTTGCAAGAAAACGAAATAATTTAATAATTTAAATTGATTTGAGTGTTTGATACACTAATCAATAGTCTGTCATGTAGGTTGCTGTTGTCAGTACTCGTGAGCATGTCTAGAAATGCTTTAGGAAACTCAGGCACATCAGACTAGACCTAATGTTGCAGACTTGTCTGTACCAAGATTCAGCACTGCCTGACATACTAAAGCCCGCATTAAATAAATCCTCTATTAGCATGCATTTTAGTGGGCAACTTGTAAGTTTAATATCATTATCACAACTATTCCTTCAGATACTGTAACAACTTTGAGCTGGGGTCTTTGGTGTGTCAGTCAAATAAAAATAAACAAACCCAACAAGGTATTACCTTAATGTGTTCTGGTGTGAGATACTCCTTCTCAGTATCAATAATGAAAACTTTTGGCCCTTCTGTCTTTAGGTAGGAACCATTCTGTCCATGGAGTTTTGACTTCACCGAACAGTTTGTTATGCTGCCAGAAGCTTCTCCTTTAACAGAATCTGAAAGACATTCTCACATTGTGAATAAAAAGCTGTTTGATCCTCATTTGGCTCATTTGGTATAATAATTAAAAAGTCTATATGAATGTGTATTACACATATATGTAAGAATTCTTTGACGACTTGAACTGCAAAATGATCCGTCATGAAATGAAATTGAAAAGTAGCAAGGTGTATTTCTCTCATTAAGACAGACGGACATAAATGTATGGTCAAAGCACTCCAGTCATAAACTTGACATGATACAAACAATATAACAAAGAAAATTAACAGAAAGAAGAAGTATTCTTGCTTACAGACCTGGTGCAGGAAGGCCATGTACAGTCTTACTGAGTGCCAGGAGCAGTTGAATATGGGCAAGGTTGAATCTAACACAAAGTGTGGGTCCATACAGCGTTTGGACCTCTGGAGTAAAGTCACAGTTCACGAGTTCTTCCAAAGCCTAACCATAAGCACCACATACACACAAATTCCATTCACAAGTGTAATGTAAAAGGCAAGTGAGGCAAGTTAGAGAGCCCCTATTTGGATGTATTTCTTAATGTGTTCAAATACTGTATAGCTGAAAGAGCATCTAAAGAAAGAGAGAAGATGTATTGCTTTCTACTAATGGACTGGTGTATTTGTATGTATATATGTGTGGGGATTTTTGTGTCATTGCATACATATGTGTATATTTGACTGAATTGGACTGATGTTTTCAAATGTGTCTGGAATGACAAACAGCAGGGATGCCTTATGTTCCTGCATACTATAAACTATGATTGTTGTTCTTTTTAAAAATTATTTAAGTGCCCTTTTTCTCTAACGTCACATCTAAGATAAAATAATGTCACATCTAAGACTAATGAAATGCACCTCAGTGTAATGAAATTTTATATAGGATGTACCTCCACATTGTCCAGAAGAGACTTGTTCCTGTAGAATGTCTTCACAGGCTACACAATAAGAATAATATCGCTTCAAATTATGGCATTTGTAAACAAAGTTGTAATGTTTCTATTCTGTGCCAAAGCAGCACTGAAACAAATGTTTTGCAAAGTTGACATGGCAATTAGATAAATGTTTAAAATAGATAGAAACAAAAAGGCACACGTATCTATCCCAGGAGGTGGCAGATACACAAACCATGTGTTCATATTTTAGGATATGTCAACAATAGTAAGATGTTACCAATTAATCCTGTTAAGGTGAACCAATTTAATCCTCACCATTACTAAAGCAGTGATTTGTCAACATTTTGCTTAAAAAAAAAGAGAGATATAAATACTTGAGGATTGGTCCTTGCGATGCTTTGTCCATTAGGCAAAAAGATCCCTGATCCTTGTGTTAGCTTTACTGCCTCTTTGACAGCTTCCGTGAATAGACACAGTTCAGTAAGGACACGTATCTGTAGAAAACACCCAAACACATTAAAAAATTACACCATGGAAGGAAAAACTTTTACATGTAAATATAGCACAATACACCAATTCTGACCTTCAATATTTTTCCCTCAGCAGTGCGCTGTACATCTCTGCACACAGTCCCCACAAAATGTAGGTAAAGGGCTAGTATGGGCAGTAGCTGAAATTACAAACACAGCTTAATACTACTCAGTTATTTATCTTGAGGACAGCAAAATGAGGACAGACAATGTTTATGCGTGTACCGTGACGTAGTAGCTTGAGGTGAAAAGCCAGTGGCAAATGAAGTTAAGGCTTGATACAGTTGTGCCGAGGTGAAGCCTCTGGGGTTCAGAGAAAAGGTCAACCCCAAGTAGTAGCTCATCTCTGATGTTATGGGAGGCATACTCAAGGTCCGTCTGGGGTTGAGCCATGGAGCAATATAGCACACACTGAGGAAGTTGGTTACATACATACCACCACATCAGAACACACACACACACACAGATTGAGAAATGTTATTTACTTATCAAGTCAGTGGTTTTAATGTTGTGGCTGATCGGTGTATGTGACTTTTGTGTAGTAAGGATTAGGGGTGTGCCATCTAAGGCTCCTCACGATTCGATTCGATTACGACTCAGGGTGCTACGATTCGATTATTCAACAAGTATCATGATTATATTGGTTAGGTGGAGGAGAAGTTGCCACAGAGATGTATTTGCCTCCCTTGAAGGCCAACAGAGGCTTTTCCTGTCCACACAAAGCCTCCAGAAAGTACTTCAGCACCATCACTCTCTTACAATTTGCTGCTATCGCCTTTTGAAAAGAGGATGGGAGTATTTGTGCATGAAAACGCACACACACACACAGTCAACCAAAACTATATTCTTACTAGATCCTTACAAAATTACTAGATTCATCGCCATGCAACACATGACGATTCAATAATGATTCATAAATGTTCAAAAACGATTATTAATAATAACTAATAGTGTAAAACACAGATCTTTCGAGGGATTCGGATCATTCTGAGTCACTCACTGATATGAGCAGAGATGAGAATAGCGCTTCACTCGCCCACTCACTCGGCAGAGAAACGAAACTTATCCCTGCTCTCGGTTAAGCAGGGATCCACTCGGTTTAAGTTTATTTTCACATGTAAGTGAGTGGCTGCTGAGTCTCGGTTAAGCAGGGATGCACACGCAGCGGTTATTAGTCGGTTAAGTTTCGTTTTTCTGCGTATTGTGCGTAGGTGAATGAGTGGCTGAGTGCCAGTTTGTGCTGCTGTCAAGTAGCCTACGTTTTGTTTCTCTGCGGAGTGAGATGTAAGATGTTTGAATGGTGCGGTTTATTTTATATATATAAATTAAATGTGGTAGGACTCAACTCCAAAAACGTCTCTCCACGATTCTTGAGTCGTCTTTGATGGCCGGTTATACGAGCCGGATCCGAATCTTTTGTCCACCGCTAATATTAACTAAATGACAGGAACACAAGTCGTGCATGCTGCCCGGACACCTTATGGAAAAGAATAAGCTAATTATTATTTTTTTTTTTGGTAATAGACCTGCTAGTACAGAAATCTATGAAAACCACTAAGGATTTTGGTTAAAATAAGTTTTATTTTTAGTATAGTACCCAGATCTTTTGCTCGAGTCAATCACTGGCTGTACCAACCAGGTTGTACCAGTCACTTGAGTCACTTGACCCAAAATGGCCCGATTGCCATTGTACATTCATTCGCATAGTAAACAACTAAGAACGGATTATTACAGTTAACTGTCACTTTATTGCCATTTATCAGCTGCCATCGAAAATCTTATCAAGTATCTTACATAAGCCTAAACCTAAAGCTCAAAATTAGGCAAAATTTGTTTTCCTGAAAATGTGGAAATCATTCCACTGAAGTTCATTTTTTATACTGTTAATAGAGAATTCTATTTTTTGAAAAGTATTACTTTTGATACAGCAAATGTTTTGCACTTATGGAAGGTAACTGGCAATCTTTATTTGTTGTGAATAAGGTGGTTTTACCTAAATAAAATATAATGGAGATAAATTTGTTTGGTTACTTTAATTAATGGATACTGACAAATACCTTGTTTAAAAGTATGAAGTAGCCACAGAGTGGAAATAGAAATCCTGAATGAGGGAAAAATATGCATTGAAAACCGTGATAATTGCAATAATCATGATACTTGTTGAATAATCGAATCGTAGCACCCTGAGTCGTAATCGAATCGAATCGTGAGGAGCCTTAG
>JAPMNQ010415748.1:0-12392 GCA_029874045.1 Chelon ramada | reverse complement strand
ATAATGCGTTATTTAGAGGCTGCGTTTCGGTGCCCCAGTCACTCCCACTACGTGGATATACGCTGATCTAATTATCACCCGAAGGAATACAAATTACACAAAAGTTATATGGGTGAGTAAACGATCGTATTTTATGCCAGAAACAAGGTCCATGTTGTAAAGAGCAGTAGTTCCCCCTTTAATGTCGTCACAAAGATGACTTTTAAATTATATATTGTATATTGTGTACAAACTGAGACAGCTGATGGATAGATCAGTTTTTATTGGTTTAAAAACTTAAACTTAAAAACTTAAACCTCAATCCTAAAAGGATTTTTCTGTGAAACATCATAAAATTCAATCTATAAATGTGTTAATTAATATGTTGGAAAGCAAAAACGTTTTTAACTAAAACCTTAAAATTTACTGCATTTAAATTTCAAACCATTTTGCCAATAGAGCTGTGATCGTTTAGAAGAACAACTATATCTTTGATTTAACATCTGACTATTATCCTGTGTCTTAGTAACTGCGTATCTGTAATTACACAGGCTGACGGATTAGACGTTTGAAGCCCGTCTGAGCTATGAGGACAGGCTTGATACACGGGGTGGACATCTTTGAGATGGATATGGAGCCGACCATGATCTATTATGCACGGTATCTTCAATCAATAACTTGGCTCTCAAGGACCGCAACGCAGCGGGATCAAGGAGACTGAGTGATGCACAGGAAACATTAGCAGGTCATCGCTCAGCGGGAAGTCTGTGCATTAACAATTTGGACAAGAAACAAAAATTCTTTGTAGATTTGTGTTTGTGTCCCGTCACGTCTAACAATGTTTTCATTCGGCAGCGACACGTCTTTAAGATTCTTCTCCGAAATCGATGTCAGAAATGGAAGGAAAATTAATCTCTACAAAAAAAAAAGAAATTATTCTGCTTTGTATCGGACTCTTAAAACGAATGTGTCAATTTTCCCTCAAATAGTGCACAGTAAGTGCACAGATCGACTAAGGAGGCAGTGAGCCGGATCCACATTTTTATGCTCTTCCTATCTGTGCATCATTGGAGTTTCAATCACATAAAAAAAACATCAATACAACTGCTGGCACGTCAAGTTATGAATTTGTCAATGGTGTCACGCAAAAAAACCTTTGTTCAAAGCTGAGAATTCTTTTTGAAACACGAGACTACCGGATCATTTCTACGCCCCCTGTTTTTCTGAAACTGATGTGAAGCGTTTTTGACTTATAGCAGCATGCTATGTGCATCAGTATTGGCTGTGAAAATTGATTTACTGATGGATGAGCGAGGCTCCACTGACTCTGACATTTCTGCCCCTTGCAGGTTTGAACGGTAAATGCGACCGACCTGTCGAAGGAGTGGAACTGCATGGGCAGCATGGGATGCGTCTTCAGCGCCGGGTCGGGGTGGTAGGGCGTCGGCCCAGACTCCTGTCCCAAATCCCCACCGTCAACGGGAGCCGCCACCAAGCTCTTCAGGATCTCCTGTATTAAAAAAAAATAAAAAAAAGAGAGAGCAACAGATGCGGTTACTACAGCGTAAGATCCTATGACAGCGCGAATAAACATCCCAAACAGTATTGCCTAAAATGCTATAAATGTATATGAGTGAGAAAAATGTTTTAATGATGCACTGAAAGTAGTATTTGTAGAAAGACCTGGCATTAAAATCTACCAACAGTGGCCCAACCACAGCTACACTGCTACAAATTGTTCACCCAAACTATATTTGAAAGTGTTTTCAGAGATGGATGTGATCTCAAGGCTGTAGAGTAAGGGTAAATGTATTTCCATAACTTGATGTATTTCAGACTGAAAAGAGACTTGGATGCATGTTTTTCTCTAGACATAACCGCAAGTCGGGTCTGAATGAGGTTACAGCAGACCCACCTTGACGTTGATGCCTTTGTTTGTTTGACTGATGCTGGATATGGATGAGGGCGGGGCTTGGCTGGAGTTGGGGTTGGAGCCGGGGTTGTGGGGAGAGTCCAGAAGGCTCTCCTGTGATCTCCTAACATCCGCCAGACTGCACAACAGGTCTGTGCCTCCTCCTCCTCCTCCAATGTCTCTGTCACGGTCTCTGTCTGTCTCCCTCCCCACCAGGCCGAGCCCGAGCCCCAGACCCATCTCCGAGCCGTTCAGGGATCCGGCCACGTGGCCCTCTTCGCCGATGCCCGAGTCTGTGTGAGGGAGGCCTGCCCGGGGGGAGTCATCCACGGGGGTGGGGGTCTGTTTGTCTCGATCAGAAAAGCCCGTGGACGGGTGCTCTGGAGGAAAGATGGAAGAAATAGAAGATGCCATGTGTATTTTGAGGATAAACAGTGACAGAATAGTATTTCTTTGTGTGAGATGCATTAAGAATTTCCACAACATATTCTCAAAGGATGAATTCTTTGCTATTTCCTCTTGCTTTGTAAGCTTTCATTTCTCCTCCAAGTTTTTTTCTTTCCTCTTTTCTTGGTATTCTTGACAAAGGTATTGTTGTTTGCCTGAAGACTGTATTCAGTATATCAGCACATCACACTGAGGATAATACAGCAACAGAAAGACAAATCACCTGTACTGGTCGGGGAGTTGATCTCATGGCGGATGCTTCTCCCTGATAGGCTGGTAGACCTGCCGATCTCTCTCTGGGGTTCCAAAATATCCCGATACTTAGATACCATGAGAACTGAGATGAAGTACACAACTGCCAGCGCCAGAAACTGTGCCTGCTTGCTGTCATCCTACAGAAAAAAAACACATGCATAGAAAAAATGTCGAGTAAAGAAACACCTTTTTTTTCCCCGCGTGTATTTACAGCCAGACACACACACACACACGTGAGCGCTTACCACATCTCTGAAAACCACAGCTCGAAGACGATTAATGTCTACATCCTGCAGGAGTCTGTCCGGATCCTGCTAAATATGGAGGAGAGAGTTTCAGTCGTGCCATATCATACATATGGATGTTTCTGTGTCGGACTTTAAGCGCTGCAGGATGAGCATTTTATCTGTTTATGTCTGGTACCTTGCTGGCGGTGGAGGCACTGTGGAGGCTGTCCTGTGACTTGCTGCTGGTTATGGAGGACTTGCAACTGCGATCTCTCTGTCTCTGCCTGCACTCCAGGCAGTTCCTGACTGCCACGCAGCATACTGATGGGAGACGGGAGGGAAGCAGGTAAGTATCTTATGGTAGCTTTTCTGTTTGAAAGAAATAGGTCTGACGTACTGCAGCATGGTAAAATACTTCAGGAGTACATCCATTTGGCCATAACAATCAAACATAGCATGTGGGGCTGCAACTAGCAAATATTTTCATTACAGATTAATATGCTGGTGTATAATAATAATAATAATTCAAAGAAAATTGACATATTTGAGAATCTGGAGTAATCAGTACCCAGTAGTCTTGTAAGAAAAATGACTTCTGCTACAATAATCAAAGCCCTATTACGGACCCTGTGTATAGACAGGGTGTTGCCTTGCATCCCTCTCAAACAATTAAACCAATTTTCTACTCAACAGTAGTTTTGAATGTAGCCATTCATTATTAAATTTGACAATTTAGAGATTTTGAATGCAAAACCCCCCTTTTCCATCTTAAAGTTAAATGATTAACTTGTGCTCAGGGTAATTTTAATATATTTGAGTTTTCAGTATTTAAAAAACTTAAATCTCTCACCTCAGTGAAATTATAGTGGGCGTTTGTTACCATGTTCACGTAAAACTGAACTATTAATTAAAAACATGAATCAACGGATTCATTGCCAATGTAAATGAGTATTAGTTGAAGGCCTGGTCAACAACAAGGCCATGAGGCGCCTAACTCCAGAGTCAACATTTTGGTTGACACCGAAGACATCAAACGAGCACACACCCAGGCGGAGGCACTGTCTCATCAACCCTCCCGACGACATGTTCTTCTCCGCTTCGATCTCGCTGAAGTTGAGGGAGCTGGCAAACACCAGCACGTCGACCATGGCCATGAGGCGGGACAGGAAAGTGACCGCCGTCTCAGAAGACATGCCCTGCGTCGCCTCGATGTTCTCCAGCTCCGTCTGGGGGAGGGAGGAAAGACACACACGCGCTCGCCGGTTAATCACTGAAAGACGTGCGTGTAAGTACAATAAATCGGATGCTCTCTCAGTGGGTTTACAACAGTGGGGGGAAAAAAATCCTGTAATAAGATCTACTTTAGAAAATGTATGGAGCTGGACCTTATATGGACAGGACCGCAACAGTCATAGCTGGTTGTAATAACAAACAGGATCATGCTAGTTAACGGGATGCCAACATGAAGTGTTCGACACAACACGACACAGAGGAAGTACAGCCTGATGACACACAGGTAATGATAACGGTGGGATTGTGACAGGAGCAGTGAGACAAGTGTAGCTACCCTCGAATATATATGACAAGACAATGAAACCAAGTCCCCTTTAATCACAACGCCCGTAGCATTTCTACACTGAAACATCTGAAGGTAGCATAGCAGGGGTTAAAACCAAGTGCGTGGTTTGCAGTGTCTCTGCTTTCGGTAAGCAGGGTGTGCAGAGCTGTGGAGAGCCGACAAAGTGCAAGCATCTGGAGGCTCGTCGGAGGAAGTGAGCGGAGACATTTGGGGGATAACAGACACACAAGGTGAGGACAGAAGGGCTTGGGTTGGTGCTCTTAGCTCTTCTGGTGAAGATGAGAGTCTCAGGCTCTTTACGCACCTCTCCCCCTGCGCCTCCTCCCCCAGGAACAGGGGTCACCTCCTCTCCCTTTGACCCCCTCTGGGGCCCGGCTCCTCCTGCCTTCTTTAGTGTTGATACAAATGGGACAGGCTTAGCAGATGCAACCCCCAAGGACTTTTAGGAAAACTCTCATGCTCGTTCCCTTATAAAATATACCCTATAGTGTATCTACTTTGACCTGTAAATAATTCTCTCAGTCCTATTTATTACTGACCCACCTCCTGGCCTTTTAAGCCATTCTATCCTCTTCATTATATAATATTCTAACAGTGTTAGAATATTTCATCTTGAAGAACTAGACACACTGAGGCAGAGAGGCATACCCACAACAGTCACAAACAGTTTAAGGCGGAGTACTGATTAGCAGAAGAGGAGCACAGAAAATAGAAAGACTATGGATGTCAGACAGGCAAGGGTTAGTGTCAGTCACAATGGTAAATAAACCAGAAATAAGTATTAGTAGAATAGAAAGAGAGGAAGAAACAGCAACTTACAGTGTTGGCACTACTCTTAGAACTCTGCTCATGCGAAAAAAGACACAAACAGAGACAAAAAGGACAAGAAAATACACAAAATACACGTAACACAGAGAGGAAAAGAAAAGATTAAAAAATGTGAAGATGGTTAAAATAAACCGGTTATCAAATTAAATAACAAAGTTTAAATAAAGGTTAGAATACAGTTGAAGAAGTGTTAGATAGACAGTTAAAAATATATAAAAGATACTGATGAGAAGAAACCAAAAATTTTAATAATTACATTTATTGTTTTATTTTATTATTATTTACGGTCAAACTCAGTAGACTTTAATTTATTAAATCATGCAACACCAACGCTGCTCTGAGGACGGAGAAAAATCTATTTTGAGTTTGGTGCCGATGCCTGAGTTACAGGCCTGCGTTGACCTGCAGTACTGCCTCCTACCACAGAGGGGCGGAGTAGAGCCACTTACAGAAGGGGAGGTGGCGGCAGACAGGAGAGGCAGGATGCCTCCACAGGCAATGATGATGTTGTCCACCATCTGAGAAATGAGGTGGATCGTGTTGTGGACGAAGATGATGTTCTCGTTGCTGTTTACGAAATCCATCACTGACTTGGTCGAGTGGCTGAAACCAAAAAAATGAAAGAGTTGGAAGGACGATACAAACAATGCAATATTAGATTACCTATCTAAAACTAGATTTTCAATAAACGATCGATACGTTGCGATCAAGGCATCAGTGCAAGCTTTCGGCTAAAAAAAACACCAGTTCACCTCCTCCAAACGTGCACATCCGTCTCCAGGGCGAACAGCAGATCGGTGAGCAACCTCTGGTGCATCGGTGACCACTTGAATTCTGGGATGCGGAACATGGTCGTGCGCGGGCCGGGGCTGAACTGGCGCCGCTGCTCCTCCGTCATCGGCATACCCCTGAAACCCAGATCGACGCGTAGGTCCCGCTCCAGCTGGGCTGCGGTGCGACCGTGGAGGGCCTGCGATTGGTAGACGAAAAGCGGCTTTTAGCAACATCTGGTCTTGGCAATCGTACAGCTGTGACATTCACAGTAAAACCGCAAACCAAGTAAAACCAAGAGCTACAAAGTTGAGTCAGTCTGGTCATGTTATAGCTTTTTAATGTTTATCACAACACATACAGTCACTAATATCTAGGCAGGATAGAGAAGCAGGCTTCCGGCTGGTGGCTCACCTGTTCATTCCCTAAACTGAAAGGATAAAACTCAGTGGGCAAGGTGAAAAAGCACTTCCCCCAAGTGATGTGACTTTATTTCAATAAGTTCCAACTCGCAAGTACAAAGTAATGAGAAATTAAAGCCACTGGAAACTTGCCCAGAATTTTAGCTTTGAGTTGAAAGAAAGCAGCAACCTCCTCGGACAATGCTTGCAGTGATTTTACCAATACAATTGTATACAGATAAGGGAAATAAATAATTTCGCTCTTGCTTCATGGTGCAACTATTGTACACACGTACGTCATGGTAAGTGCAATTACAGTAACCTAGCAACTCACCACTGTGAACAGGGGGCTCTCTCCTAGTCAAGAACAATAAAATCAAACACACGTCAACACACCTGAGTAGTTGCAGTCGTTTGGATCTTCTTAGTGTCCTTGTCTTTCCCATCGTCTGACCTCTCGGTATCAGAGGTGGTGCTGGCCGTGTCTCCTCCAGTCTTAAGCCCCGCAGCCTCTCCCTCCGCCCCAGATGTGACCTCTCCCTCCGAGAAATCTGGTCTAGACGCTCCTTGAATCTGGGATTGGCTCTCAGCCTCGGCAATGGAGCTGATGTCGGCAAGAGGGCTCTGGATCTTGAAGGGTCCATCCTCTGGAAGTTCCCCAGAAGTGTGGCTCTGTGTTAAATCGGAGCCGCAGCTAGTCATGTGGGCCAGCAGGCTGAGGTCATCGCTGGCGCTGGTGGTGGAGTGAGCCGGGACTGGGCCGGACGGAGCGGGCTGGTCGGGGCTCGGCAGCACAAGGGGGTCTGTGGCTGCCAGAGCTGGGAGCAGCTTCTCATCAACCTGGGAGAGATGAAGGGGGTAAGTCTGCAGCAAGTAATGAAAGTCTGCAGCAACTACTTTTTTCATTTGGCAAAGCTGAATGACTAAAAAGGCTGGAATGCAGCAGAGATACAACAGTGACTGATTGGTGAATTATATTCTAGGTCCGCAGGGAAAGATGGGAGCTCTGCTGATAGGATCTGAATTAATCACTTTCATATAACATCCTACCTTGCTGAAGAGAAATCCGTTGTTGCTTGGAACACTGTCTTTCTCGTCAGCCAACGTGATGAGTGGACCCATGTTCCCATCATCCTCCAGGCTGACTCCAGAAAGCCCCAGGCCTGACCCTATTCCAACCCCCGAGCCTGTTGTGTCGTCTTTAGGCGCCAGATTCCCATTTAGGTTCTGAACCACACTGCAATAAGCACTGTCCAGGAGAGAGTCCACCTCTACCAGAGGTCCATTTTCCATTCCTCCCCCACCTCCTCCACCCACACCTCCACCAAGACCTTCTGGAGAAAGGTCCAGGTCGTCCAGCTTCACCTCTGTGGCCTCTACTTTCTCGGCTTTAATGTCCACTAGAAGGTCATGGACCTCCACCCTCACTCCTGGACCGGCGCTCTGCTCCCCGGGTGTCAGGGCTTCTCCGTTTGGTCGCTTCACAGCGCCTTCTGCAAGTAGGTTGCGCGAATCTCCGCCGGCCCCCTCGCTGTACTCGGCCTCGCTCTCAGGCGTCTGTGTCTGGGAGTTGTCATCAATCTCTAGGTTGCCGTTGACAACGGGGGCGGGCGTGGCGGAAAGGCCGGAGATGGTGGACACGGAGCCTTTCTTTCCCTTCTTCATGTTCTCCTCCTCCTGACGCTGGTACTCTTCGTACATCTTGGCCAAGTACTCCTTATGGGCTTCATAGGTCACCTGTGACAGATGGTGGAATATAATTGTTAAGGTGATCAGATCGCAAGCACTGACAATAGAGAGCATCCACATCAATAACCACCAGGTAGCCCTAAGGAGGCTCATAGATCATCTACACCAAAGACCTTGTAGATGAAACTGGGACACTGGCCTCCCACAGCTATTAAACCACCATCCATAACGCTGCCTCACTTTTACACTGAACTGAACAGTGAAAGGAGAGGTGACTCTGGTCATTGACCCAAATTAACAACAATCAATGTGCAAATCAATGTGTTTTTCCTTCAGCTTCATTTTTTTTTTTTCGGCTTCCTGTCAAAATACCAACTCCTAAAAATCATTAGCACCATTAATATTTCATTCATTCATTCATTTTCTGTAACCGCTTGTCCTCTGGAGGGGTCGCTGGAGCCTATCCCAGCTGTCACTGGGCGAGAGGCGGGGTACACACTGGACTGGTCGCCAGTCTATGGCAGGGCTAACACAGAGAGACAGACAACCACACTCACACCTACAGCCCATTTAGATTCACTAATTAAACTAATGTCTTTGGACGGTGGGAGGAAGTCGGAGTACCTGAAGAGAACCCACGCAGACACAGTCGGCCGATGGATCAGAACCTTCTTGTAGTGAGGCATCAGTGCTAACCACCACACCACTCTGCCGTCCACCGTTAACATTAGTTTTATGTTATTTTTGGCCAAACTGCAAGTAAAATTTGTGCACATATCCAGTCCTCACCTTAGAATGCGCAATGGACAGGGTATCAACCCAGACCCTCCACCCTCCCCACTCGTATTTGATGGCGTGGTACAGCAGGATCCTAAAGATGTTGTACACCATCTCGGTTATTTTCTGCTCCTCCGGGTTCTTGGGGTTGATGTATCCGAGGGAGAACATCCAGTCCTGCCACACAGAGCACTGCAGCAGGCAGCTGGTGCGCGACACAAAGGGCGTACGTGAGTTACACAGCAGCACGGGCTCCATCGCAAAATACAAGAATAGTCGGGCGTCACTGAATAAATGCAAGATGAGTAATTTGTGCGCTTTTTACCGTCGATTTTCGCGGCTGTTACTGAAGAGTTTTATCATGTCGGAGAGAAAGAGTCTCCTCACTTCCATCAGCTCGGCACTGGGAGAGGAGTTTTTCAGCAGGGTGGCCACTACCTTTAGAATCACTGGGCGGCAGAAAGAAAATCAGGTAATGGGAACGGAGAAAGATGAGAGACGGAGTAATACATAAGAAGCATTCTGAATTAGAGAGAGGGACAGGAGGGAGTGAGATGGATCAATATGCGGGAGATGGCAGCAGCATCGGCTTCTCAATTTAGGCTTTGTTGTTTGTGCTCGCATTAAAACAGCGCTGCTTTATTGGCAGACCAAAGTACTGCTTGTGAACTTACTGGGATTCTGGATCTTGACGGTGGAGTCAGGCTCAGGGTGGGGTTTGTGAACCACCTGAGTACACACCTGCTCCGTGAGGATCTGCAGACGGAAGATTAACATTTAAATGCCACCACAATCACTCGAACTCGAGAAAATGGGCTACTTCGCGCAAACCGCTCCAGAATGATGGCGGATGTGATTGAGCCAGGCGACGAACAATCACCTACCTCATACAGAGTGTTGTAGGTGGTGATGGAGACGGTGTTGGTGTGCATCATCAGCCTCTCCCCGAGCAGCGTGAACAGGCTGTGCGTGTGCATGATCTCAACCTTCCTCCTGCAGGGAATCAAACGCGCACGCGCACATTCATTACGGCTTTATGACAGTCGGCACTGACACTGATTGTCACTGACCGGATGACACACATGATATTGGCAGCAGGAGCCATGTGGACCTGTCAGTTATGAGGAGCCCAAACAGGATAAGCACTGAATACCAAGAAGAGAAATTAACAAGAGCCACTGAGAATACGACAACACTGCAGGAGGTTCATGCGGCCGTGAATTATTAACTGTGATTATTAACCTTGCCAGTGGGTGAAAATTGTCTTTCTAAGAGTGTTTTTTAATGTGAGAGGCTGAGGCTAACTCCAAAATTTTTAAACTGAATTAAACGAACAATGCTCAAAGTGTCCCTTGCATATTCCTGACTAAAGTTTGCACAGCATTTAATCACAGGCTGATATTCTACAAGCCAATTAGCTCCACATAACGGTGATTACAATTTCAAAAATCTCCTTTATTTTTTACAGGAATTGTTTTTGACACGCAGTCTTCCCCAAAAAAAGAAAACATGATGGCCTACTTCACGCAGAAGTGGGCACATTACGTCTACAACTCTTGGCCTGTCATAACAAGACAGCATCAATTTGTCAAACGGTGTTTTCATTCAGTTAGCCACAGATTTAGAAACGCAAGAAGCCTGACGGACTGGTATGAAAGACAGCTTTTACATTATCATATGATTAAAATCAGCCGTCCACCATCTATGAGTACCTGTAACGTGATGATCACTTGATAAGATCTTTTAGAAGCCACTGTCCTCAAGATAAAGAGCGGCAAAATGTATTTTTTTTACAGCTCTCCTTTTTTAATATTTCCTCCACATCTGATTTGTTGTGAGAGAAGGATGTGCTTGTACGATGGATTCACTCCGCTTTCAATCAGTCAAACGCTGAGAACACCAATCCATGCATATGATAAACAATATAATTAATCGCAGCACCGCAGAAGATTGCAATTGATTTGACAATATTTCAAAATAACCCTCACCGGGCTGGAACAGAAAGAAGTATTATTAGATATTAATGTATAAAATCGCAGACATGACACTGGCTCTCAAACTCCGGTGTAGAAACCCAATAACGTCTAAATTAGATTTATTTTTAATCTATTAGATCAACAAAGCTGCAAGATGTCAGTGGCTCTGAGGACACGATGACAGCAGAACCATTGAGCAAATTACCAGATTATCTGTAAATCGATAAAAATAGGTTCAATCAATGCAAGAATCATTCATTAAAATATATATATATATTTTAAAAGCATTATCATTAAACTGAATGGCGTGCCGTTTTATGTATAACACTAACGTGCCCTCTGGATCGATATCAAATTTCCTTAAGTATTAAAATGACCTCTAATCTAAAGGAGGCAGCCCTACAGGATGCAAGGTTCGAGCAGATGTTAAGTAGGTGGGGGACTGACGGTGCAGGGCTCAGGTGCAGCGTGGCAGCGAGGTCTCATGTCGTGCGGCGTGCTCGTCACACGGGACGAATAAATCCCCTAGCGTTCATTGCTGCTCATCAAGGGTTCCACCTCCCAGCCAGCACGCTCTGTCAAAATGATTATTCCGCCTGGACGTGATGATGAGGAACATTATCTCCACGTACACACACACAAACAGTCCTTCTGACGCTCGCTGGAGACCGCACTGCTGCGGGTTTTCGATTTGTGATTCCTCACTCCTCGTGTGGTGCCTCTCACTCTCCCTACTCTGACGCAGCCTTTGTGTTTTAGTTGTGACAGAACAATTCAGTGATTCGCTATTGTCCGAATAGCACGCAAAGGAATATAACAGCAAAAGTACAGAAACGGAGAGGTACTGACTTGTGACCGAGGTGCTTAAGGAAATAGCCAAGAACTTTGAGGGCCTGGACCCGGATGCTCTCACTCTTAGAGGCCAGGAGCTTGCAGATCACCCTGGAACATATCAAACACAAAGCCACGCTGATTAGATCCCACTGAGGGGGATCATACAACCTCAGATGTAGGCTACAAAAAAACAAACACAAAAAAACAATCCACACAGTAAACGCCTGCTGATTGACGTTGAGTAAACAACCTCACAGTTACAGCTAGCAACACATGCGCTGAGTGAAGCATTTTCTTCAAAGGACTGAACACAGAGGTAATTAAGAGAGAACGGCAGGGCACAGTTTGCAGCCAGCGCTATAGCAACACAAGAGTTACCATAGCAACCAAAAAGACATCCATGTGTAGTTGTGTTTTTGGGGGGGAAGTACCATCACAGTTAGAGGCTGCCTTTGAAAAATGAGGCTGCTTGGTTCAAACCAGGATTTGTATGTGCAGAGTATACATACACCGATCAGGCATAACATTATGACCACCTTCCTAATATTATCTAGGTCTACCTTGTGCCTCCAAAACAGTTGTGACTCAAAACATGGGCCTTCTGAGGGTGTCCTGTGGTGTCTGGCACTTGATCAATTTGAGATCTAGTGAATTTGGAGGCCAGGTCAACACCTTGTGCTGCTTTTCATGTTTTTTTGAGTTGTTCCTAAACCGTTT
>JAPMNQ010415745.1:0-22744 GCA_029874045.1 Chelon ramada | reverse complement strand
ATGCAGGGAAGATGGAGGGAGAGATCGAGGAATGATAGAAGGATGGTGGGAGTATAGAGAGAAGGAAGGGGGAGCGAGGGAGGGAGGGGGGGAACAACAGTGGGAAGGATGGAGGAGGAACAGCATGTCATGCATTGTTTTATTCTCATCCAGAGGCCAGTGAGAGGAGGCAGATACCTGCTGATTATTCTGTTGTATTATCTAACACTAAAGAGAGAAAATGTGTTTGTTTGTGCATCTGCAGAGTTAGATAAGAGCTACTGCTGATATAAAACAAATATTTACACCCTTGTTACTCTCTTCACTTCCTTTTGCTTTCTCCTCTCTTTCTCACAGCGCCTATGTCCCGATTCTGCTCCCCCCTCTCCACCCTGTCCTCCCCACCCTGTCCTCCCTTCTTTGTCTCTTCCACATTCTTACTTACATCTGCATTTGCCTCTTATTTCATCTCCCCTTTTGTACTGTATTTATTTAAACCATATCCTTGTGCTTCACATCAAAACTATAAAATATAGTAATTCTTGAAAGATTTCTGAACAAGCGTTACGTAACCAGGCTCTAATAATGCACAGACCTGCACACAAACACACTGGGAGATGGAAGCGGAGGTAAATAAAACTCCTACACAAGAAATGCATCAATGCTTCCCACTACTACCTTGTGCTCAGTTCTTTACATTCATGACTGCTGCAGTGCGTGTACAGCACATGTTCCTTTGAGAGACGTTCTGAGATAGTCACAATGTTTACATTCAACGAAGGCTGCACTTCCAGAGAAAATGAGGGTTACAGATTTTCCCTTATACCTTCATTTAAATATTTATGTCGTCTCGCACTGTTGTTACTATACATGCCTTCGATATGAAATGATGGAGGAGAAATGAAAGGATAATATTTATTTCACATCCTGAATATAAGGAAACGAGTATGTTGTTGCGTAAGTGACGGCGGGGAACAGAGAGGCTTACCTGCCAAGCGAGAATAAATGTTTGATGAGGCTTATTTTGTCTCCTGACGCACTGATGAAATGTTTATAAGCTCAAGGAAAAGGACCAAATGTACATGTTTGCACATAGATGTGCGTGCATCTATGTGCAAACGTGTGCAGGTGCAGGTACAAAATAGACTTTAGTGTGTTCATGTGTGCTTTCGTATTCTGCTAAAGGTTGTGTGGATGCATATGGACGCAAGCACGCAAGCATTTTTACATTTAATTGCAGTTTAGTTCATTTACAGATCTAAATGGTAAATTCAACTGAGAAAAGGAGAAAGTGTCTAATCAGGAACATTATAAACTCAATTATATTGAAGCAAACCAGTGTGTGCGGCAATAACAACTGGAGCAAAAAAAAAATTCTCTTATACCCATGATGCAGATAATTAAGTGACCGGAAGAGTGTGTGTTTCATTTAGCAACCACTCGCAAAACGTAATGTAAAAGCTAGCAGCCAGTGGATAAATTTAATTCTCCCAGTACTTCAGTACACATTAGGAGTTCCTGCATACATTACACACTCAGCGATAACATCTCTTTAAAAAAGTTCAGTGCACTAAAAAAGTTGTTGTTACCATTTTGAGTCAAGTAAAACCTGCATCAAACCAAAGCTATCCATCACTTGACTTTTGGCATATGCTGACTGAGGGGACACATTTATTCAAAAACTTCATAGTAAAGCTTGGTATGTTATTTCCACATCACTGGAGCAGTAAAGAGTTTCTCATGAGACATCATCAGTCAGCATTTTAAATCAGTCTCTGTTTATTTATTTATTTTTCTTGTTTTTTTTTTCTTCCCCCCATTCGGAAATCTTTCCTTTCCCTTTTGGCTGTCAAACAGATACAGGAGCAAGAAACAATAGGAAAGCTGGAAAATGCCTCAAATGTCTTTGGGTAACAACTTTGCATATGTTTCAGAAAACTTTGTCAGCATAGGTAAATGCTGCACATTTAACATGAAGCATCACAGTATACATCAGAGAGGCCATGAGAATTTGTTTGCCTTAGCAAATAGAGGTATGCAATAATAAAATAAGTTGACAATCGATGTCCAATTTTATTTCAACAAAAATTATTTTCTGGTTCCAGCCCCTTAAAATATTGGTTGTCGTTATACCTCCCGTCAACTGAATAACATTTGCAACCCTACTTTATTCCTAATATCCCTTGTACCCATTATTTTATTTTGATATGTAATACAGAACCGACTGAAATAAATATGGGCAATCGGAAAGCCTTTAATAATCAGCAGAATAAAATGATTAAAGTCTGAAAGACACAGTTAGGCATACTGTAGCTAATGTTTCAGACAAATATTATTTGAACATATTGATCCAAATTATATTCCATCCAGTTAACATTAATACATTAAATGCTCATGTTGTTATGCAAACAGAAGACCATCAGTGAAAATGCAAGCAGCCCCACATATTTCCATTAATAGAAAGGAACCGAACTGTGATTTCTGCTAATAGAGGGATGGAAGTAGAATTCAAATGAACTTGCTTAAGTTAAATTTATAATCTTTATTTTCTACAAGACTGGAACAATGTCAAAATCAGTTGTGGGTGTCAAGACCTTACAGAGAAGCTGTGTCTTATACGACCATCCTGTCAACCGGTGTCATCTCTTTTTTTTTTTTTTTTTTTCCTACAGATCCTTTCACATTTGCACCACAGCCCTGACATTTTCCAAACCTCACATGAAGGAGCTGTATAACAGAATGTAAATGTCCAAATCAGCCGAGCCTGCCATTTCACCAGTACAAAGTCTGTGTAATGTCTGATTGAGCCCATGTGTGAACAGAGCAGATACCTGGAGAATTCACAGCAATCGAGTGTGTGTTGATTATGTTGATGATGCTGATATTGTGTAGCTTCCCTTTCCTACTTGCCTGTATGTTGCTTCCCACGCTTGTTGCTATTGCAGACCTCTATTGATATCAATGCAAAAATCATCATTACTGATGAGTTTTCTTCTCTTCCTTCTGTGCACTCAACCCAGGTGCCACCCGTCACCTAAACCAGAGTGTTTCAAATAGGACAATCTCCTGTTGTCTGCTTCGTGTGTGGAAGTGCAACTCTGCACTAGATTCTCCAGTAATTGTCACAACTGAGGCTTGAAAATGGCTTCTAAAATGAAACTGAACCTTAACAAAGACGGGAACTTAGTTTCACACCGTTTGCCATATTTCTGGATGTTCAATTTTATTTAAATAGCACCAATACCAATCAAAATTGTCTCAAGAGGCTTTACAGGACCCACAGCTTGAAACGCCCAGAGCAAGCCCCGAGGTAACGGTGTCAAGGAATATCTGCTTTTTAACGGGAAGAAACCTTGAGCAGAGCCTAACTAATAGAGAGGACTGCTTGAGGCTGACTGGATAGAGAGATTGAAAAAGGTAAACTGGCTTCATCTAATATATTTCTTACATAATCCAGCTTCCAAATCATTTATAGTGCTCCCCATGTAGTTGCCAATATATCTCCTAATAGCTCGCTGTTTCTTAGGCGATCTGTGTGATCAGAGAGTCATAAACCCACCATCCCCGCATGAAAGCTATCCTACTGGCAGTGTTGCCATTTCTAAGCATCTACGCATTTCTAAAAAGGTTTTTGAGGAGGCAGTGAATGGGGTTAAGGGTGAGCTGTAAGGGATACGATAATGGGATAGACATGCCTGTTCTGTTTGATAACCATTTTAGGTTGTTGTTTTTTTTCTCCTTTGCCCATGATTCACAGATTCATTGCGCTTCTTGAGTTTGTGTGTGTATGCACAGTGTATGAAAGGTGTGAGTGAGGCAGTAAGAGAGAGTTTCTCTGCCAGGTTTGTCCATCTTTGAATCTTGCAACCATTTCTGATGGAGCTCGAAGACAAAAAGAGACAGCTCACTGAGGTTGCTGGTCAAAAACAAAAAGCTGTCTGTTCAGTTTAAGGCAAACACGATAAAATTTAATGGTTTTTAAGTTGGCAGCCTTCAACATACAGAGATTGTTAAATTTAACATTAAATACAGCAGTGTATAAATCTCAGTACTAATCCAAAAACAGCTCGGATACACTAACACGATTAGCATTTATTAAAAACTGGAACAAAAGGACACCACATAGGTACAAACAGGAAAGAGTGGAGATATATGCATGAGAGGAATGTAATATTGGCATGTTACGACATCATTAATGGTGTCAAATGTGATTTCAGATTTCAGCTCATGTGCTGCACAAGACTAAAGTGCACAAGTCTGCAAAAACTATCCCATGGTTGGTTTGTGAGGAAAGTGGGTCATTGCAGTAGCGCAACAGGAAGCAGCACAGAAGAACCATAAAAATAGAACAGAAACACAAATATAGGTGAATGAATGATATCTGCATCGTATCATTTTATACTAACCTTAGACTGAATATCTGGGCATAGCTGGTAAGAATAAGCAAGACAGTGATAGGATTTTTATCTCTAAACTGACCGGAGTTTGGGGTGGGAATCGAAACCTAAACAACGTTGGTGGTGTTGTGAAGAAAGTAAAACTTTTTTGGTACAGAAGAACTCTGTATTTTAACAGTCTCATTTATTTATAATTCATCTTTTGTTTACATTGTTAAACATGTTCAAGTCAAGTGTCAGGAGGAGGTTGTTAGAAAATAAAACAGCTGGTTTGGTTCTGATAACCGAACGAATTGGATCGATAAGCAGGACTGACAACAGCACTGGCACTGATAACGTCTGTGAAGGTTACCCACAGTTACCCAGGTCATGGTATATCCAAAAACATTAAAGAAAGGCAACTGGACTTGTAGAGTTTCCTGAAGATGTTTCGCCACTCATCCGAGCAGCTCCTTCAGTTCTTAAAGCTCAGCTCCCCACCAGTCCCTTAGAAAACCACCTGAGCTCAAACTGAATGTGTCATTAATGTTGAGAACCACAGATATAGAAAGGAACTTAAATACAGGTGCACGTGTTATATATGAATATATGAACTATTTTATTTTAAACAAACCTTAAAGTAAACTTCAGGCATGTTAAAAAGGATATTGTTGCAAAAGTTGTTTATTTTATTTTATTTACTTTTTTCTTTCTCAGTTTTACATTTATACTTTTATACATTTTTTACCTTGTGTGCTGTGTGTGTTTTTTTTTACTACTGGCTGCAGGTACTAAAATACATTTCACTGTGCATTGTACTATGTATAACTGTGCGTGTGACAAATAAAACTCATCTTATGTATAGGTATATTCGATATGTATATGAATTTATGTTTCCTACAAATGCACAAAAACATAAAACACCACATCAAATGCCTCTATATGCAAAAGAAAACCACTGCACTACAAAGACGGTACAGTGTAAGCCCCCAGCCCATGCAGCACCCTCCTGGCTTCCACTGACACGGATTCAACTGCTGCTCAAACAAAAACAGAAGCAAAAAAAACAGTTCGCAGAAACCACAAAGTAAATAAAATTGAAAATGTTATGTCAGAGACAAAGGTCTCAGAGCAGGTCAGCAGCATTGTGTAATACAATAAAAGGTCAGGGAATAGAGTGGATACCTGTGGTGCACAGTGACACCTATTGTACATTCAGAGACAATCACACACATACATGCATGTGCAGACCGTCACAGACAAACACAAACACAGAGAAATACACATATGCAAACATGCGGTAATACTCACTCAGGAACACAGCCCATGCTGAAGACCTACACACTTGGAATGTCTAATGCCTGTGAACAACTTCCTAAACTTTCTTTTTATTCATAAATGGAATTTCAAATCACTGCCCTAATTTCTTTTCCCCCTTCACTCCTTTTCTGGCTCAGTCGCTCGCGCCTCTCCTCGCACTCGCGGTTGAAATGGAGATTGTGTTTTCACAGCAGTGCGGAGCAGACCTCCTTAAAATTGGCTCGCTTAATAATTCAGCATTTGAATAAAACTGGAAATCTCAATGTTACTGCGTGTGATCGTGCGTATGAGTGAGAGTTCAAGACAGCTTGTGAAACACACAAGAGGAGGGGAAAAGGTGGGAAAGGGGCATGGTAAAGGAGAGGGGGAGAGCAGGGTTTAAGAAAGGAAGTAGAGGGGAAAGCAATAAAGAGAATTTAGAGTGGGGTGTAATAGGGTTGGAGAGGCTTTTTAACATTAGCACTTACAGGCTGCTAAGACAGTGTGAAAGCATGCTGATAGTAAAGAGAGAGAATGTCTAGCCTAGTGTAGACCAGATACATCCTCCACATGACAATCCACCTCTCACTTGTCTGTAATAATCTCTCTGACTTACACAACTCCCTCTTCTTATTTCACTCCACTGGACTGGTGACATTTAAGATTTGGAGGCTCACTAATACTTTGGGAAATAAACTTATCTGCTTTGTTACTGAGAATTGGATTAATTAGACTAATATCACTTTCATTTATTTTAATACTTAGAAGAAGGAATGGAAACCGATGAAAACAGCTTAAATCACCTACGAGCACCTCTAAAGCTCAAGCCCACGTCCTCCTTTGTCCGTCCTCTGCCTGTCCCTTAATGATGAGGAATATGTTGGTTCACGTCATTTTTCCCC
This sequence comes from Chelon ramada, assembly GCA_029874045.1. Lineage (NCBI taxonomy): Eukaryota > Metazoa > Chordata > Actinopteri > Mugiliformes > Mugilidae > Chelon > Chelon ramada. The sequence goes on along the minus strand of JAPMNQ010415745.1, from coordinate 16,188 downwards.
ACAATTCCCTTTATTAAAAATCAACTGAGAAATGAGAAGAGCATGGCCACTATCCTGGTGACTAGCAGAAACAAATAGAAACATGTGCATGCGTTTGGATTTATTAAGGTTACAGTAGTACAAATGTCCCAGTGAAGTCCGTCCCCATTTTTCTTTTGAGTACAGGTTGTTCCGAGTCCTGATCCAATCAATCAATCTAATGTAGGTAATATGTGTTGACTGCTGAATAATCACAAAAACACTTTGAGCATGACATAAATACATTTAAATATTTTTGTATAAATAGCTTCACCAAACATCCACAACCCATACAGTGGTAAGGACACCAGCTACCCTTTTGTAGCCTGGCCTTTCGCAGCTTTTAGCAGTATTAGTTCTCACACACTCTCCAACAGCAAAACTGGTGCCCTCACGTTAAACAAAATGCCGGTTCCTTTAAACACACGGTGTAAAATACATGTTAATGTTTGGTTTTGGTTTAGGGCAGCAATAAAACAAATCCAGTCCAGTCTTTTTATAGATTCCTGGATCAGCCCTGACCCCGAACTAAATATTAGACTGCGACACCCCTAACTGAACGTGCATCATGTACAGAATGATGATTTACTGCATTAGTCCACTAGATTAGCACTTGTCTGAATGCACATTTTAGTGTACTCTAGTGTTTAGTTTGTGTGCCAGCATGAATGCGTTTGTATTCAAGGACTTCTTTTTCTATCAAAGCACAGTAAAACATACAGTGTGTGGTGGCGGGCCATAGCCGGGTTTAACTGAGGCATGCAGAGTATAACCGTATTCAAGCTGTCAACTCAGCTCACTATAAAGGAACTGAGCTAGACAGAAAATCAAAAACGCACTATTCTCTCCTCCAAAAGAGTCAGTATTATAACGCTCACAGTGACGGTGCTCTGAGCTTAAGGAGGTACGGGCTGTGGGTGGGCTGGCCTCCACTGAATTTCAAACGGATGTGACAAACAACAATAGAGTTGATGTGGCATTTTCAAATGTAGGGCAGTCACATCCACACGCAGAGGAAACACAGAAGGCAGCAGATGTGAGGCTGTAAGGAGTACATTGAGATGAGTTTTTTGGGATGGAAGTGGTTCTTTGTGAAGAATGATGTTTCAACAAGAGGGGGAAAGGGTTGAAATAGCGTTTCAAAGTGTCAGCAATGCTGCACACATTCATTATGTACAACTCTGTTGTGGCATATTTTGTTCATCCAAGTTCTTACGTCTAACTCAAAGGTCTGAGGTGTATTCCTTTATGGAATTTATTGTAAAACCCATTCTTTATTCCTATTACAACAAAAAATGTGCCTTAAAGGCTTTATGTATAAAAAATACACTATGTTCCAAGTGAAGAAATGAATCAAGTGGCCTTCTGCAGGAACAATGAGAAAAAAATAGTTTCTTTCTTGTCCACAGAACTATAAACACTGACAACAGTGAGCTATTGTTCCCTCAGACTGAGAGCTGCTGTCCAACCTAGCAATAAACCCAGCTCAGGCCAGTCTGCCCAGGAATTACCTTTGTACTGGATGATTCAGCAGCACATGAGTTTCATCCCGTGCCAGAATTTATTGCCAAAGTGAGTAGTGAATAGATGAGACCACATTTCACATCAAAAAGTAATCTTGGAGTTTTTTAAACAATCACCATCACCGTTCCCTAACCTTGTCCAAGCAGTCTCTAAACCATGACCATCCAGGACCTGTACCACTGAAATAAGGGGATTTGAAACGAATACCAGTGCTATAACTCAATGTTATATAACAAAAAGTCTGCATGTATTTCAGGCATCTTGAATGCAGTCAGAGCTGTTGAGATTCTTCACTGAAAACATGAAACTTGCTTAGATTAATAATCAATCACAGTGAGCAACACCTGCTCCTATCCTAGTGTGATCTTTCTTTGAAGTTTGGAGAGATTCAGAAAAGAATGAAACTATTTGTCAGTTCAGAAACTTGCCAGAAACCCAACTTTTTGTTCTTTTTTTTATGTGATTTTTAACACCATAATGGTAAATAGGGACTTTGTGTCAATATGAAAATATTAAAACAAGGGCTAGAATAATAAGGTATTGTAAGTGAAGTAGTATTTGTCACTGAATTCAAATTTTATTATTTATTATTCATAATTATGCTTACAGTTAGTTTCACATCCCTGCTGTGCAAATCATACAACTTACCATCTACATGACTGCCAAAATAGCTGGGGGAAAAAGAACTGAGAAGTTAACAAGTAATTATAATTTTAGAGCTTATGTAAAACAATGAAAAAAAGGCAAGAGAGTAAATTCCAATGAAAGTATGTGCCGTTTTCCAATGATGGCTACAGTAATTGTGCTGAAGTATTTGAGATTTAAAGTCTGTTTTGAGTTAGACATGACAGAGACTGGGAAAGCAGTGAATTCCTGACAGTGGCACACAGGGCAGAGCCCACTTCCTATCTTTAATATTGATGGATTTTGACTCCTGGAAGTAAGAAGTCAATCAGTCGTGAGGGAATCTTATTATCACACTTAACCCTGAGACCTCTGACCTCACCTGGCATCTGATGATTTATTCATTTAGATGGGTAATAGTCAAACAGGCAGAGAGAAAGACAGGTTAAACTAGAATATGGACAGACGGCTAAAGGAAGACTCCTTAACAAAGCCAGCTGACAAGCTGAACAAGAGAAAAGACTAAAAAACTAACACATTTAAAACAATGTTTTGCAATCAGATTATTAAACAGAAAAGAACTAACTGGTTGATCCCACACAAAGACTGGTGTAGGAGCAGATAGAGCTACTCTTGAAGCTGTGTAACTACAGCCAAAGCATGCTCACTTCAAGTAGCCCACTTAGTCAATACTGACTCCCTGAGGTCTGATGCCATGACCTTATTCATTCTAATCCATCACTGAGTGTTACTGTATGTGTAACACAGGAGCCCGGTTTGTTGAAAGACTAGCTTGAACTTCACTGAATATGATTGGTTAGATGATATGTTTCCTGTCCTAAATGCCACCGCAATTATAGGAGACATCCTTGCCTACTTTATATTATGCAATGGCAGTGACAGATTATCCCAGATGCAGACATGCTCGTTTTTTTCTCTCTGTGCAAAACAATGAACTAATGAGTTCTAAACCTTTGATACCAACTTATCCAAAAAAAAAAAAAAAAAAAAAACTTGAGATGTAAAATTATTATATACAAAGTCTTGGACTGAATTATGTGAAATATGGATAAACAAATACGTGAGTCAGGACAGTGGTGTTACTCACCTCCTGGAAATTGTAATTAATTAAAATAACACACATGCAATGTTGTCACTGTGTGACAATTTGGCCTGTTCGACACACATTCAACACACTGCAAGGACTTTGGCAAAAATATCCAACAGTTTGATAACAATCTGGACATCCCAGACAGGGTCATGATTACAGGAACTAAACGCGGGTGCCAACCATGTCACAGCGTGGCAGTAATGAGGCTCCTCAATGACCCTGCTGAACTGCTAATTAAAACTAAAAAAACAACACACACCTAACATAATGCCAGCCTGTTCCTGGGTGATATCACGTTCACACACAAGTTCCATTCACTGCGTCTTGCTCAAGGACGCTTCGGCATGTGGTCCATGTACCTAGGAGGGAACCACTAATCCTCTGGTTCATGGACAAGCCAAGGTGCTTCTGTTGTCACCATGGCTCCAGCATTACTGACTTTTATTAACAAGTGCTCCACTGCATTCAACACTCAACATGAGGAATTGAATGAGAAATCCTGTGCGACTCCATGTGAGTGGAAGTCACACTTCAATCGTTTGACTATCACCCTTGGGCAAGGGCAAGCATTAGTAGCTTTAACCATACCTGTGGGAAGTGTTGCACGTGAGTGTGAACACATCCATTTAGAACTAAAGATTGTGAACCGCAGAGTGAAGGTGAGCAGCAAGGGCTTTGTTTCACCAATAACCTACTACTTCAACAATTCTCAGGAAAAACAAATACACAGCTAATATTCTTTGAACAAAAAAAAAAAAAGTTACCTCTCTAAGATGCATAGTTTAAGAAAGTATAAATATACAAGGACAAATGGGAAGGAAAAGATTGGAGGCTGGGGATGGATGAATAGGAGGCGCAACTGAAAATAGATAGCTCAGAGCAACTCATTAGAAATACAAACAAAAAAGGGAAGAAATGAACATGAACTGGTTCGATTTTTCTGACTGAACTATGAACTAGACTAACAGCTATTAACTGTAAAATTGTGAACTACGAACAAGAACTAGCCCACATAATTTTAGTCTGTTTGAACAGACTGTGCAAGGTCTTTTGAAGTCTGCAGCCTATGGGTGCACACGCTGCACATGCACAGTGTTTCTACTAACTAGAGGAAGGAAAAGGCAGAGCTAGCCTTCAAAGATTTGGGTCCAAATTCACTTTCATTGATCAAACCATGATTACATAACTAAACATTTGTTGTTTTTATTTGTCAGGTATAAGAGTGAAGTCAGTCCCTGGCACTGTACCTATGACCAACGTACCACACACACACACATCACAAAAGGCAGCAACTCTTGATTAGCTGAGATCCAATGTGCAGTCAGTTCTCTCGGCCAAGACCTGGCAAAAATGCCACTCTGCCATCACCTAATTTGAAACAGAGACCAAACGTTGAGTTTTTTAGTGAGATAAATCAAAGCATTGTGCATTTTAACATGTTTACACTTTACAGAAGTTAGAGTAAATAAACTGCTCAAGAAAAGAAATTGACTATGCTCTTTTACGCAAGGTACAAGTACAATGGATGTAGGATTGGGTTAAAAAAAATTAAAGATTTTCCCATTTAAATTCATCTTAATTTGATCGATCCAACATCGATTCATTAAATCCTTCGATCAGTTTTTAGTGTATGTCATTTTCTGCATCCATGAATTTCGTGAGACCGCACAACAAGATTATTTCACGTGACAGAAATCCAAAACATGACAGAAGTTACATCTTGTAAAGCACCGTCACACCTGAAAGCTGATGTGCAGCAGCATTTTGGATTCAAAAGGCATGACAACAGAATAGCTGGACAAAAATAAAGCCACAGGCAAGATGTCCCAACTACAGGTAAAACATTGTGGAAAACCAACAAATCTCCAAACCAATACAAACCAATTAGTTTTGTAAAAATCACCTCTAAAACCAAGCATAATTGTTTCAAAACTGAAATATCTCCATCTAAGCTTTAACTGGATGCATGAAGTATTCAAAGATTCAAAAACAAGTTTTCACTTTGTCATTGTAGGTACAGACCCGTTAGCCAAGAGGAGTAACACTGTAGCAGGAAAGAATTGAGTGTTGCAATAAAAAACAACCTGTTCTTAAGCCCCTGGTTTCTATATAGGATTAGATCTGTATAAAATATAGTCATCGTTACTTCCAGTGTGACACATAATATAATCCTTCCAAAAAAAAAAAAAGATATCTACTTAGCTTGAATCTTCTGAAAGTGACAAGTGAAATCAGATGCAGACTGTGTCTCTCTGACAATATTGCTTACCATCCTCAGTGAGAATGCTCTTTTAATCATAAATATTTTGTCACTTTCAGTTTTGTCAGAGTTTAAAACATTAGCACAGTGTGCAGTCTAAAACTGTTTCTGCATCACTGCAGTCACCGGCAAATTACAGTGTGTGCTAGTTTATCTGACTAATTACTGCAGCCTGATTTCAATTATACCTACAGATACTGCTATAAATACAGCCAGTACATCTGTTGATAAAGCGCGTACAGGCCTGATCGATTGAACATTATCAACCCAAGCGGTCCTGACTAATGACATGATTATGGTGCACAAGAGTTGATATTAATAGGTTCACATAAAAAGGAGTAATTGACTTCAGAGAGTAATATGAAACCATAGAATCCATAGGGTAAAGAGAATCATAAATCACCTACACTTTGACAACAAAAGGCAGACATGGTACATACTGAACTCAAGCCTTAACATTTAATAGCATATGTGCTTTCAAGGGTTTGACAACCCCTGAAAATAATATTTCATATCCCTTGTTAGACAATCTTATGACAAGTAACATCTCACTCTTGCAGAGACTGAACGCACTTTCTGCAAGTAATTTTGACTAAAATCACTAACAAATGAACTTCATGTTCAAGTACTCCCCCCAATACTGGCAAGCTAGATCTATATCTGGCTTTGAAGTCAGTTTGTTAGTATAGTATGACGGATACGCTTTTTAAAAAAATGCTCCTTTGAATTTGCTGTGCAGTAAGATACCAGATGCTAAGGCATTCAGTCTTTCAAATTTTGATAAGAGCTTCAGTTGGTCTCTTGAAGGGGTATTGTATGTGTTGTTGTTTTCATTTACCAATTCCCAGTATGCTAAATGTTTTGGAGTCCTCTGGGACTCATTAAGGGTTTCACAAATACCCTTGTCTTGTCAAAATTATTTTAGTTCCACAAATCACAGCTAACAAGAAAGTTCCCAAAGTTTAACTTAGACTGGCAGGAGCTAATTTTAGGTTCTGATCACCACTTAGAGAGTCACATAGCTTCACAGAGCGATAGCCACAGACACATACATAACAGATTCATTCAACCACAGCCCCCTTAGTCACCAACACACTTCCTTTGTTCCGTCTATAATGGCTTATTAGTATGTCCTTTTACTTTCACTGACTGTGTGTGCCCCTGCTAGCAAGAGTTACCAGACACACACAACTCAAGCTTTGGGGAACGGGCTGGCTCCTGCAGCTCACAGTAATGAGGCAACACACCAAGTCACAACACACACTGTGACACACAGTAGCAGATGCAGCAAAAATGGAGGTGAATGTGAGACAGGCTAACGCTGACCTTAAACTGGATGATACCTGAAGCAATTTCAAACTTGGAGACAAATTTTCAGTTGCTGCAAACTCGGGGCACCTACCTGCGTTCTCTTGACATGAAACTCATTTTGGGTGAGGGCTCCCTCATAGCTGTCAACAAAACAAAAAATAAAAACAAGACAGAGAGTCTAAAGAACAGCTAGCAGCCCCTAGGGGCCACAGCGTTCATTACACTCCATGACAGAAAAATACTTCATCCTGGTGGTATATGGATAGTGATGATCACAAAAGAAGATGCTTGTTAGCAATAACAGAAACTTCCTGTGAATCATTTCCTAGGTTATACTTTCATAAAGAGAAATATTATCAATATCTTAATTTTTTACTACTATTGCAAGCACTGGCCAGTAGCAATGACTGGCAGCCAAACAGGGACCTATGACATGTGCCAAAATTGGCTTGATGAGCCAGAAAAAGTGCAATCAACTATGACCTAAGGTGAATAACAGGATCATGTGGTAATGTTATACTCAACATTCTTGCTCTTTTAGTCTCAAACTCATTGCCAAATATTTGGCCCAGATTGGAATATTGACCGCTACAGGGTGGACTGTCATTGANCACGCAGAGGATGGAGTCAAGTAACTTTGTGGCTTGTTTGATTTTCCTCTAGTCCCACCGAATGGTATCCCATCAAGATTGAGTAAATGGTAATTGATGTTCATGGTTTCAAGACTATGATCTAACAGCGACTTTGAAGATCTCAGGTCACCACACTGTTCTACTGGATGCCTTGTAGTACAACCATCACGTAAATATTTTACCTTTTCCAATCAGCCTGAGCTGTACTTTATATTCACTTCCAATTTGTAAATGTTTGCACGCTAATATACTGTCTTAAAGGAAGATGCTGAAAAATGGAAAGCATTTGTCAGTGAAAAAAATGCCAGTATGCCGATGGCATTTAGCTCAAAGCAGTGCTTTGCCTAGCTGCAGCTTCATCATTTGCTATTTTGGGCGTAGACTTTGTAAATCATGTCACCACACTGCAAGCCATCACCTGTGTCTGCTCACATGGGTCAGGGGGTAATAAGTGGTGAACCAATGTTCTTTCTCAGTCGATCATATCATAGCTCCTGTCTTTTATCTCCCACAGACTAACAGGTGTGCTCAGCACCAGATTGCACAAGCAGCTTTCATGATAGAGTCAAAGAATTGACCAATATTGCTGGAGTCTGAAGTAGCCAGCGTACCAGTCAGTCAGTTCCAGACTAGCAGTGTATTTGATTGGACACTCCCTTTTTACTGAGTCCTCGGTTGCTTTCGCCTCAAGGCAAAAGCTCTCTTCTGTTCGTTTTTCATGTTCCCTAATCTGCCTCTGTCCCTTCACTGCTCCGCCTGGTCTTCAGAAGAAGAAGAACTACTCTGTCAGTATTTTAGTCGCGTATTTGTCCCACTGGTAGGACATTTTAACAGAGATATCTTATTCCTAATCCTATGTGACCCAGAAATGTAGCTGCCTTAACTTGAAATATAAGAAATAAATGGAACATTCAAGGTCAAGGAGCGTATTCCAGTGTGAATACAGCCTCTGACGAAAGGATGTGAAGCCTGTGAAGAACACAGGCTCTAAAAGACAATGGTACAAAGGAGACTGAGGCTTGGTGGAAATGGCTGTAAAATGCCAGTAATATCGATTTTATCCAGGTTCACTGAGAGAGTCATTCTGGAAATCCAAGGGTTTTTTAAAATTAAATTATATAAATTATATAAAAAAGTTATTTTAAAACATTTTAAGGTTATTTTACCACAGACCTATTCTTAGAAAAGTTCTGATAAACAAGACGTGTGACAAAGTGAAAAGCTGACAGCTAGAACATAGAGCTAGAAGGTTCTCAGCATTAGCAGCACTTTTTTTAAATCTCTTCTAATACTCTTTTTTGACTGGTCTTTCATGTTTTGTTACAGCGAGAAATATATTACTCAAAGAGCTTATTAAAATGTGCCTGGAAAGGAATCTACTCCCAGACTGACCTATTAGGTGCAAGCCTGAGAGGACATTGTGAACACCTGCCCTGAAGACTGCTAAAGATCAAAAGTCTGTCATTCTCGTGACACTGTCTGAAGTTGTACCACTACTTTCTTTTCTCATCATTGCCATTAGTTGAATTAAATAAACCTCCTCTGAGCTCTGGGCAGTGTTCTTTTGACCCAACCATCTTCTGTCTTCCCTAGTCTCAAAATGCAAATGTGAAATGATTGTGGCAAGTGACCTTTTCCAGCCTAATGCTGATAACAATAGAATAGCTGTGAATGCGTATTGTGTGCTGAGAACCTAAAGCAATGAGGAGGTCTCTTCAGCAATCAGTTTTATTGCAGAGGCAGACAGAGTTGTGTTGGTCCCGCCGAATGCCATCAATTACTGAGAACAAGGGTGTGATGTGGCAGGGCATAAAATACTCAACATAAACTTTGTTAGAATTTGGAAATCTGAAAAGTTAAGTTGGACTCAAACTAGAGTAGTACAGTAAATAGCTTTGAACAGATTCATTCCAAAATGTACCTGTCCCAGCAATCACATACTCATTAGAGACACCCTAATTAATATCAGGTATGGTCAACAACTAAGACTTCTGGAAGAACCAATGAGAGAAACTAGTCCACGAGACCACGGAGGAGCTGATGGTGTTGTCGAGCAGGAGTCAAAATTTTAATTGCAAAAACCAGACTAGCAAACTACAGCTGACGAATCTGACATACATCTCACCAAACCACATTTTCATCCCCGCCCATTTAGCTTTCTACTTATGTTCTTATTGCAAAATATTAGTAAGTTACAGCAAGTGCACAGCAGTATGCATTTTGTTTATGACTGTTTACCTGTGAGTTGAAGTGATGTAAAGCGAGATGGCACAATAACCTAAATAATATCATCTACTGTGTGCAAGTTTGAGATAAGAGTATAGAAAAAGTTCCACCTTAATTGTGTGATGCAACCTGCTTTAAGAATAAGGCAAGATTTCAAATCTCATGTAGTCTGTGCCTAGCTGTACTGATGCTGATTACTTGAGTTCTTGAGTAAGGAAGCTCTCCTTTCTCCTTGTATTTTCAATCAGTACACTGAGAGCACCAACTTTACGTCTTTTCCTATTTGCCCAGAATATTACATTTTCACCAGGTTTAGCCAATAATCTCCTCAGCATGTATATCCAGCCTGAATGATAAGAGAGAGCTCAGCTCAGTTAGCTAGGGAAATTACAGGCCAATGTCAGCCTGACCTGGCATTTAGATTTGCGCGTGTCAGAGCTGACAAGGTAGCGATTGTATCCGGTGCTGATCCGTCCACGGTCTCAGCGAGGTAGCTGGACGTGATGCCAGCCCTTTACTTTCAAGCCCGTGGTCTATTTTTGCCAGACACGCCGCCATCTGTGAGCTGTAAATGAAATACAGTTTATATGCTTAAAACAGATATTGCACGATGTGTTACAGACGATGCAGTTACAAAGAAAACTGATGGTTGTGGGCTAAAATAAAAATGATTTCATCTATGCTTCATGATGCAGTAATAACACTTCAACCGTGAAGGGTATGTCTTTGGTCCTGTATCTTCGTTGGAGTGAAACGATGAAAGAAAGGGTCAGGCTATAGGCTGAGAAAGAACGGTTTCTGTGACATATCAAGTGAAATACAGCAGATCTGTCTTCGCTTCCTGGGTTCACGCCTCCAGCATAAAAACTCAATCTGTACATAATCTTTGCAGTGTCACTGTCCCACACCTTGCTCTCCCTGTCCTTCCTTCTCCCATCTCACTCTATCCCTTTTGTAACCCCTTAACTCTCTCTATTATTTCACCATTACACTCTTTCTACCATCTTTGTCCTTAACCTCAGCTCACTCTCTTGGTCAAAGACAGCTTACTCTAGTATATACTGATGTGACCTTTGAGAGAGCAGAGCCGACACGATCTCTGCTTTGATCTCTAGTAGATTTTTTATCTCAGCATCCATCTTGGCAATGTAGAGATGACGCAGCGTTCCACAGACGCAGCCCAGATGTCAAAGGGGTCACAAGGGACCAAGTCTGCCGTGTCCGCCAGAGACACCTCTTTACATAGCTTGCTTTCTGTTGCTTGTTGCTTTCACTGCAGAGCTTTTCTCAAGTTCAAAGTGACAAACATGAGCTAAAAAAAATAAAAAAAATGTATGACTTATTTCCAACCGAGATCTAAGAGGAATGTCAGCTATAAACACACAGAGAGCAGAGCAAAAGATTGACTGTAGGCAAAAGAGCTGGGTTTTGGTAATCACCCAGAGGTGAAAAATGTTAAAGCCAGTCCAGTTCCTTGTTCTCTAGCTTGATCACGTTTTGCATTAAATATGAAGGAAAAGAAAAAAGTTTTTTAGATCGAAGCTGCTGGAGAACTTTAAAACAGTGCAATGGATAGTTGTAAACTACTGGCAACAGCTTCATGCCATCTTAAAAATAAAATCAGATCAGAGTGTCAGTAATAAAAACGATACAACTGTGTACTATGGGTTGTACCGACTAGTCGACTGGTTTACTTTACTGCTGAGCCATGACGCTTTAATCGACCAGTCACCGATCACGTGGCAATAACAACACGGATGCCTCAGAGAAGACAAGTGAAGGATCCAGTCAGTCATTGCAGCAAACTAGCAGTGGTTCATCTAGTATGTGGAAATACTTCACTAAAGACAAAGCCCTTCGTACCGTGACATGCAGAATATGTAAGTCAGTCCCGAAATACAACAAATGTACTACTGAAATGTAAACTCATCTGAAAAGGCATCCACTAACGCCAGCAGAGGAACTGGCTGAAATCTTCTCAACGTCAGTAGTCCATGTTCAAGCTTCAACTCAAGAATATAGATTTCATTGTTGCAAAGCATTACTTTCTACTGTGTTTATGTGTGACGTCATCGACTAGTTGACATTCACTCTCACATCAATTGACTTTAAAAAGTCCAAAGTCGTTCAACCTCTATTGTGTAAAAAATATTAAAAGATTTGTCTGAATCGTAGCAACAGATTCTGTTAACGATCCCTCAGACTTTTTACATAAAGCTATATGCAATCATGATGCTTTTATTAAGATGCGAGTATATCCCTTTAATTTTCTTCTGATTATTTATTTATTTTTAAGATACAAAAAATCAGATTTCCACTCCTTATTCTGACGTACGTAAGTGTGCACGAGGTGTTTGCTGTAGTTCACTGCAGAGTACTTCAAACTATTTACGGCTGAACAAGAGTTTACTTGTTATCAATTAAATTGGAAATTATTTTCCTATTTAATTGTGTGACCTTTATTGTGACATCAACGCATTAATTATAATAAAGAAAACACTCAATACCCATGTTCATCATGCCTCCCGGAGTCATTCTTGGATCATTCTGACACAGACGTGACAGACACATACTGTATAAACAAGAGGAACAACTATTTCTTTCTTAATGAATTATTTGTACGTTTGAAATGATTGCACCGTGCATTAAAAAAATAAGATGTGCAGGCTGGCCTGGTTTACTTGGTGCAAAAAGTCTATATTACTTCTTGAACTTGAAGCAGCTGTCATTGTGTGTTAAACCATGCCATTTCCCCACTCTCAAGCCATTATGGTTACTGAAAGCACCACAATGTTCAGAGGGTTTTCTAAACTCTCATGCAGCATGAGTAAAATGATCAAAAACTGTTGTGATTCTTGACCTTTTTAACAAAATCCCATGCTTGTAATGCCTAATGGGTCGAGACAGGATTCAAAGAAAAGACTGCGGCTGAGAGAACTCCAGCCATAATTGGGGAGGTGATAATGATGGGTGTGAACTATGGGTCTGTCAGACTTGCTGAGACAGACAATGCACGGTCGGATCAGCTATTAGCAACTGAAGTGAAATACGACAATAATATACAGACAACCACAAATGCATTTTCCTAAAAGGGTTTGGTTATTGTCTTGATTCTTGAATTATACTTTCTTTATAGTAAAGGACCATACGGAAATAGTATGAAAACATTTTCCTAAACAACAACCCACTAAATAATAAAACAGGCTTTAATCATCACAGTTTAATTGATTTATCCGTTCATGAAGTGATTCATTATTTGTTACTACAATGGGAAATCAGAAGAATAATTTCAGAAGGAATTTACAAGTGAAATATTAATCCAACAACAAATAGTTCAACTTAAAAAAGGGCTTTAAAGAAACCCTCATCAAGTCATTTAAAAAGGCTCTGATGAATTCATACATAAATAATGGCATTTCAACATCTATTTGTAAAAGCAGTTTAAAGCCAAGAAATAAATAACTGAATTCACAACTCAACTAAATTAAGAATACTGGTTTTAATCATGCGATTAAAAAGGGCAATTCCATTTTCCATTTGCAATCCTATTTCCCTGCCGGTTTTCATTTACCTAATAGCTATTCAATGTGCTTACTCATTCGGCTTCTCTATTTAGCCTCTTCATTCTGCCTTTCGGTGACACTCGGGCCTTGTGATGGTAAAACAATGCAAATTAATCATGTTTGTAACAAGATATCTGAGTGGATATCATCAAACTAAAATGTGGATTATACAGCTGCTAGGTCTGAGCTGACCAGACCTAAGCAAGTGTGATGCTTTCAAATGTAAAGTATTACATGAAATGTGGACGTAAAACTGGAGTGAGTTACAGAGTGGGCGATTTGAAACGGATAATTACTGCAAAGCTCACCAGCGATATTTACAACTCCAGGACAGCAAAGCGTTCTTTTGCTTCATTATGCATAGAGTAATATTCAACAGTTGACAACTATCACAAGTTAAAATTAAACTGCAACCGTAGCGAGCTAACAAGGGTCTTTTGTGGCTCCACTGAGTCGACAACGTTGGCTGAGCCTCCAGTCGACAAAACTCCACTTTGTCCTCTGTACCACAGAGCACCCCATCCGTGATAAGATACAGAAACCACAGGACTCTGACTTAATGCTTCCATCAGCCAAGTGTCCCTTTTTTTTGACAGGGGGCAGGCATGGGCAAGCACATGCCGGGCCCTTGTCAAAAAAAGGACACTTAGCTGCAGTGGTGCTCTAGCCTTCAGGCAAACTGAGAAAAATCCCGGAGGGCCTCCACATCATAAAGTTTTCACCGACACCGGGTCTCACTTTAAAGTCCAGTCTTTGAGACTGTGAGTCGACGTGTATATAGGGGACACTGCTGAAGGAGGGGGTTTGTCAAACTATATCTAACGGCACTCTGCATCCCAGGAACTGCGAGTACTGTTAAGACACTGAACTGGATTCGAATGGGGTCCAACATGCGCGCCCATGGTTTGGTACCAGACTAATTAACAAAGAATCTATTCAAAATCATTTTTTTATTTATTTTTTTGACATTACATTCAACACCTGGTCAAAAATAAATGTTATGTGTGCTTCTAGAAGTACCTTTGTGATAATGTATTTCCTGGTAAGGAGTAGGGAACTACTTTGTTTTTTTGATTTTTTTAAAGAAATTCCGGGTTGTTCATAAAATGTTTTGTAAAAGGATAGCTCATTAACTATAAATATTGTTACTGGTCCGGCCCACTTGAGATCAAATTGGGCTGTACATGGCCCCTGAACTAAAACGAGTTTGACAGATTGTAATTGATGTAATATAATGAATAATACATTAATTAAATGCTGCTCCTACCAATTAACTGAAAACGTGAAAACAATTTTTACTAGTTAAGAACAGCTTAAGGTCATGACTGAGTAACATACCCAGTTTTTGTTTGAGGCCCATTACGTAGTGTGTCAGCTTCACAACTTCACAAAAGCGGCCTGATCTGTATGCTCTTCACACATTTTCATATGCACATAGACGTGTAAACAGCTGCACGCAGAAAACACAAGCACAAGCAAGCACACGCACGCGCAAACATAATACAGCCCGAAGCAGCAGAATTACAAGATTAGAAAGATTCATCTGCACATTGGGATCATCCAGTGGAGTGTGCACACATCAACACACAACTGTACCGATATACACACAAACGTGTGAAAAGCTCAAGGAGACGCTCACAAAAATGAACATGCATAAAGAAAGACTGCATGATTTATTTATTTTTTTTAAAGAGGCAGAAGAAGCGATTCTGGCCTCTTTATACATGAAAGAAGAACTCATTCTAGCAGTGGAGCTATTCGGGGGTCACATCAGGGGAAACCATCTAACGAAATGAGGAACACATTTGGACAATGTGCCACGGTTAATTCAACTTTGTGGTGCCATCTGTAAACTTTATAATGACATTTAGACAACAGAGATGCATCAGAGGGAACAATACTTTAAAAATAAAATAGCTACAAACTGCCACAAAGCAAAAACAAACACATGACTTTTATCCGTGCGCTTGTCAAAACAGCCCACAAAGCCAACTGTATCCCACTCTGCTATTAAAGCCAATGACTCATTAAAACAGCTTGGCTCATTAGCAAAACAGGGATGTTAAAATAAAAACAAACTCTGAACAGGTTCACAAACACAGTAAAGAAATCATTAAACACCCAGTAAACGCAAAACTGGGGGAAATAGGCCAGACAATGCCACACAATGTACACAATAGCATAGTACACACAGCAAAGAGTGAAACCCACACAGCTAGCAAAAAAAAAAAACACTCAAAAGGGACAAAAGCAAACAAACGGGAGGTACTTGGCTTACCTTGTTCAGCGAGGACAACTCTTTCTCCTTCGTTTTATGAAGATGAAATGGTCCACGTCCAAAATATCCTTGCAGCCAGCAATGTTGGTCTCCTTTCTTCACTGATATTGATATGGCCTCAAAAGCACATTAGCTATCATTAGCAACACTACTAACTGTAACTGTTTCTAAACGTTTTTTTCTTATAAGGCCTATACGGCTTGCTTTACAGTTCCTTTTCCCGAAAATATTTCCAAACTTTGCATCCTCGTGGAGTGAAACTGACCGAGTCTAATTAGTATCAGCTGGACGCCAGCTTCACCTGTGACGTCCTCACCTGCAACGTCATCTGTGACCACGCGAACGCTGCGTTATAGGTTATAAGCCACTGCAACCGAGAGGGGGCGATAGTGATGTGTCACGCGCAAAAGAACCGGCTCTAAAAGCCGATGCTGCTTAGTAGTGAAATCAGAAGAGCCGATTCCCATTGAGTGAGAGCCGGCTCCCCATATTGTTTTTTTTTCTCTTTTGCTCGTTCATCTCTGCTCGTGTAGAACTTAGGGGGGAGAACTTTGTTTTGATGGGCATGTAGGGTGACCAGATGTCCCGCTTTGTGCGGGACAGTCACGCATTTTCATTACTTTTCACACGTCCCGCAAATT
>JAPMNQ010415741.1:5466-17181 GCA_029874045.1 Chelon ramada | reverse complement strand
ATTGGTGAAATGAATGAGTTTCGCGGCAGATAATGCGTTATTTAGAGGCTGCGTTTCGGTGCCCCAGTCACTCCCATATGGATATGGATATACGCAGATCTAAATATCTTCCGACTGAGTACATATTACACAAAAGTTATATGGGTGAGTAAACAATCATATTTTATGCCAGAAATAAGGTCCAGGTTGTAAAAAACAGTAGTTCCCCTTTAATGGAAGTTAGTGGTGATATAAGTGATGCTTTTGTCAGCAACATTTGTCAGCAATTTTATTTATGTGCCTTCATAACAGGCTTTGCAGCCATGTCAATTAATGGGGCTGACAAACTTTACTCAAAAATGCCATTTGCACTGACCACAGTACACCTACCAGAAGAAGCCCCCACTTTTACCTACCTGGCAGGTGTATAATTGCGTATATTCACCAGCTAACTCTAATCTCAAACTAAACCCAGCCTTATTACCACATGGTGTGAGGAGGTTGCGGATGCCATCTGCTATCCACTGAGTTTTATGCTGCTACACTTGGGATGTCACCTAGATAGGTCTTCCCTTCCCTATTGTCTTCCCTCTTCACCCTGCCCCTTGAAGTTTATGTAATGCTCTGCTTAAGAAAAAACACGTCCTAAGGCCTTCGACTGAGTCCCCTGGGTATTACGTATTTAGCGGTATGTACGTTTCTGCTGATATGCATATGTGTGTGTGTGTGTGGGTGCTCCCATCTCCAGTGTGTGCACCTTCAGTGTTTTGCTGCGGGATATTTGGGCATTAGGGGGATTGTATGACTCAAGACTGTCTCCCTGGAGAGCGTCCTACTTTATCGTCTCGAGAAGACGACGGAGGCACATCTGCTTCATGCGGACTTACTCGCACCGTTGTACAGAAAGAAATGACTCAGATGCTCACATTTGCATGAACTCCCCTGTCCTCCTGTGCTCCCTTTTTTCCTCCACAGAAATTTAAAAACCTCTGTGGCTTCTGCTGTGCTAAAAAACGTGTGAAGAGAAAGGAAAATACTGAAAAGAAGAGGAAACAGGCCCAGGCACATTTCTATCTCTTTTCTTTCCCCTGAATCCTGATTATTTTTTGCTTCTCTCAGAATAATCTCACACTGACCAAGTACAGTACAAACCACACCCTGAGTTTAGGTTATGTCAGGCAAAGCCTCATCTGCTGCCAGGAGATGTGTGTGGGTTGAGAGGTACTGAGTACGGATGTCCCGATCAAGCTTTTTTTGGCCCCTGATACCTATCTTTTAATATTAAGCATTGGCTGATCCAAGTCCCTATCCGATCTTAAAAAAATGTAATTTCCTCCCCTGGAGATTCGTTAAGGCTTTTACCGTCTTACTTGTATTCTCCTAGATCGCGTGTGCACTGTGCAACTGTATTAACAATAAATAGCACTGTCAAAGTTTATATGGCGTCAAGAGGTTAGCTCTTACCTTGGCTCCAGAAGTTCTAACAGACGGGTTTTCTCCCACAGAAATGGGCGGATCACCCAAGCCATAAACTCTGTAACACTCTATGCAATATTTTTTTGCCTGGAAGTTGTCTCGAGGAAACTTTTCTCTTCTTTTAAATGCAGTGTTCAGTGTTTATTGGGTTAGGGTTAGGGTTAGGTTTCGGTATAGCCTTTGCCTGAATATACTCGAGATTTTTAGTTTCTTCTTCTTCTAGCTTTGATGCTAGCCAACCACCATTGGTTTTGGTTTATGGCAGACCTTAAATAAGAGTTCAGGTTTAGGCGAAGCCCAATACAGATCTAATCATTTTAGTGATGCCTGGATCTGTGCCGATCTCCAGATATCGGGACATCCCTAGAACTCACTATAATAACTTTTATCAGTATGCTTTCCCCCCGGGCATCCATCCATGAAGTCCCACTGGGCAAGTCACCCAACTCCCTCATATCCCCGGGCACCGCACATGGCTAACTCACTGCTCTTAGTGTGCTTACTACCTTATGTGTGAGTGTGTCCGAATGGATGAGTCAAATGCAGAGAACAAATTTGCATGTGTTGTAGCACAGGACAGTAAAGTGCTGGTGCCTTATTTGATTTCAAAACAGCTCCGACTCCCCATGGTTTGAACTATGGTGGACTATATTTGGATGACTTGTTGTCAGTTTATGCTTTGTCCCTGCTTGGAGTATAGTAGATAGGTTCTTTCAACTGCTGACCATAATCAAACCACAAGGAGATCATCCTCAGTCAATAGGCCATTATTATTTGGTCTGTCTCAAAGTTGCTCATCTTCCAATTTCTCCTTCACCCTTGACACATTCTGTTGTTACCAGACAGTCAATGTCTGGACCCTGTGCGAATGTAACCTATTACGTTGACTTCCTCACAGTGTAATTTCCCCCATCTTTCAATCCCATGCCCTGTCACCGTGCCAGTTGCCAACTTCCTCCACCTGTCTCCTGGTGCGAAGACGCTGATGCAAGCCTTGCACCCCGTGGCGCTCTCATCTCCACCACCGACAACAGAAGGGAGGGACCATCCTAATGATTAATTTACTTCTCTCGCACCAACACAGGAAGAGAAAGAAGTTAAATAGGGAGGTTTAAAACCTCCCACTCAACTTGTCACTTTATACGAACCGACTTGTTGGGGATGTTCACAGAACCCACACACAGTAAATCCCCGGTGTGTCAAGATTGGAAGAAATCAGCGGCACACCTTACACCATACATTAATTGCTTGCGCTCTGCTTCTTCACGTATCTCTCCTCAACTTTTTTTTTATTTTTCTCTATCCTCATTTAGTCTTGCCTGGAGTTACACCATATATTTATTTTTTCCTCTGCTCATTTTACCTCCCCACGTCTCCCACCACACCGCCTTCCTACTCCCCCTTCTGTTGATGTAAGTACAGACGCCCAATGGCCTCATTAGGCTGTCACTGATCCCTCCTGGCGTGGTCGGGCCCATTGGATCATTAGTCATCCCAGTCTGAGATGCCCAGCCCTGACAGGAATAGATCAGCTCGAACACCCAAACTTCTAATATTCTCCACGCGTCTCGATCACATTCGAGCAGAAGGAGGCACCGCCGCAGCTCAGCCGTGGCATGTTAAAACCGATGCGTGAAATACTGATGCATTCACTCAAGGACAATGGAAGTCGACATTTGGGTCATGTGTGGGTTGATAATCTGTCATGTGTGTCGTCCATAAGGATATTGCTTCTACATTTGCGTCTGTGTTGCCGATGGAAATAGTCACAATAGTTTGACAGGGACAGAAAAAAAAAAAAAAAAAACTTACATAACCCAATGGATTCTAGCCTTTTATATGATGTACATATTAAGCTGGTGGATATAAAAGGTCAGGCCAGAGTCGGGCTGCACTGTCACGGTGCAGTGATATTATTCTGTAGATGATTTTGGGATTATGATTATCAGGAACTGTTCTCTCCCAGAAAATATTGGGTAGAAACAACAAAACTGCTGGGGACTGCTCTCTCATAAAAAAGAAAAAGAAATAGAATAGTAGAAATGAATAATAATTGAATGAAAACTTTGTCATCAGTGGAATTCATACACTTGAAATCTACAATATTCTGAATAGGACAAGACAATAGCAAATTCACCTTTAAACTGGAGCAGATTACCAGATTATGTTCAAGATACTAAACTAAAAACCTAAAATAAAATTGAAATCTTGACACGCTGTACAATAAACAAGGTCTTCTCTAGAACAATTCTTGTCACATTTGGTTTCTCCATTCTTTCTTCAGTTTTTCTTGCAAAAAATCGTTTGTATTTCCACAGCGAAGCAGTATACGTTAATCTCTAGTGAACTGTACAGCCGTAGGTCAGGGGTTGGTCTTATTTGAGACACACACACACACATCTCATATCATCAGTGATATGGCCCTCCCTGTAATCATGAGGCGCATGCATAAGCTAGCCGAGGATGTTCCCATATCCCTAACACCTCCTGGATTAGCAGCCCACTGACAGGCCAGCTGTTGATCTTTTGGCTTTATCTTAATGCCGCATAACTCTTCGATGATCTGCGAGCTTTCGGTCATTAAATCATTTGTAAGCTGGATGTAGCGCAGGCTGGTGGGAGAGCTGGGAGAGGGGAAGCGGCACATTCGGCGCTCGTGCTGAGGAAAGACAAAGAGACGGAGAGCAGCTGTGTCGCTTATGTAATTGCAGGGCCGAAAGTAGTTAGGGATACACACACACATGCGCGCGCACACACACACAATCAAGTGGCACATTGATAATCGCCGGCTTTTTGGACACCGGACTGCTGGATTGGATATCAGGGGCCCGAAGTGGTCTGTCTGCCAGCTACAGGACATCTGGCATAATCCACACTCGCGCATGTTAGTGCTTGCAAGGTACACACAGCCTGTGTGTAGGAGGATTTGAAGCTCGACATCCAAACACGCACACACACAAAAGCGCAGGATGAACGACGCGGAACATCTGTTTGCATACCTATATGACAAATGATGTAACCTGGAATTTGAAAGCACCTCACTTTGGGATATAGCTGAAGAAGTTTCAGTCAAATAAATTCAGTCTATTTTGCACGTTTCCTAGGACATTTAATTCTCGTGCACGTTCCCTGTCTTAGTTAGGATTACGAGTTTATTTTAAGAAATTGAAATGTCAGGGTAATAGAAGAAAGGGAGATTTATTTCAGCTTTTATTTCCTTGGTAGCATTGGCCTTAAATAGTTTAACCTGGGTCAAACGTTTCTGGTAGCTTTTCACAAGCGTCTTACAAGAAGCTGCAGGAGTTTTAGCCCGCTCCTCCTGAGAAAAGTGGTGTAACAGAGTCAGGGTTGTAGGCTAGCTTGATGGCAGACACTTTTTTTTTTTAAATTTTCTTCATTTCAACTGAGGTCCAGGCTTTGGGATGGCCACTCCAATACCTGGACTTTGTTGCCTTTAAGGTGTTTATGTCAACTTTGGAAGGTATGCCTGGAATCACTGTCCATTTGTTAGAGCCTGTCGCGACCAAGCTTTAATTTCCTGGCTGATATCTTGAGATGTTGTACCTGTTCAACTCTCTTCCCATTCGCTCACAGATTGTAATTGCACCTTTACTACAATACATTTTGGTCTGACTTAAAGATTCCCTTATTCTCACAATAATATGCAATTCATACTGTACTTCTGCAGAAACGCCTTGGGTGTATTATTTAAAAATAATAATGATTTAAGATATGTTATTTTAACATTCTAAATAATGTGATTACATACTCCTACTATGGTCACAGATTGCCACTGAGGATTACTATGTATGTAACTGCATCGCGTCATGACACGGCTTTAGCTATCTGTCACTCTTAAGCACTCTGTCTGGTGAATGTGCGTTGTTGACGTCAAAAGGCCTATAAACTGTGCTCCTCATCAACATAGAAGACAAGGGATTTATCAAAGAGATTATTATTATCAAGTCCTGGGGATGCTGCTTGTAATTTGATTGTAATTTGAAGGATGTGTTAAGTAGTAGGAGCTTAACGAAGTTCTCCGTGCTTATGTTACTGTCCATTACATCCCAACCAACTGTGACTGGAAGAGTTAGCCAGCCAATAGCTGGTTGTGTTTATTACGTAAATGGGACTAACACTTTAGGTTTCAGTTTTTATTAATAATATCTCGTAACCATATTTGGGATTGCACTGTGGTCTACACATGTGGACCTCTTCCACTACCAGGACAGACCAGTTACATGTTCACAACAGAACCCTGTGCAGCACTTAGGGGGTTAGTACTTTCTAGTGGCACCTCAGCCGTCAAGGGATGCAAACCTGGGCATGGGTGCTAAAGCTAAATGTAATCCAGGTTCCACCGAGATTTGAACTCGGATTGCTGGATTCAGAGTCCAGAGTGCTAACCATTACACCATGGAACCACCTATGTGAAGTTCTGCAAGCCTAAGCAGTCTGAATGTATTTTGGTATTCTGATCAGTTGCTTACCAAGAAGAACATGGTAGGTTGTTTTGTGGAAAAAGAAAGTCACTATTGTCCAGACCGTCTCTAGGAGGAGGAAATACTCTGTTGATTGACACTTCTTTTTTGATTATTTTGCAAGAGATGGCACTGGAGTCCTTTTAGACAGTGATGGCAATGTAGATGTGCAGTAATGCTGGAAGTGTTTCCATTTGAGTAGGTGACACATGTAAAACTATCGCTGGAGCCTTCACATTTCACCCTTGCCATGTTGAATTAGAGAGAATTGTGGCATCCCTAAAAGGCAAATATCTGCAGTCTAGATGCTGAACTGCTTCAGGTGATTTTAGCTGCTACTGTTGTCCTTTTTTTTACATTCCCCCAGTGGCGGAGTGAGCTTGGGATGTCATTGAACCGCCAAACCAGTGCACTCCTCGGAATTAATAGAGATTGCAGTCATGCTAAATTCTCAAAAACCCTAACAAACATTACCCAGTGTGTGATCTGCAACTTGGAATGGGATAGACGTTAGACTTGTTGTATACCATTGTTAAGGAGCCACCAACCTTGCACGTCTCTAAATTAAAGCTCTATTTGATACAACTCACTGCTTCATGGGAGAATTCCTGAGACTAAAAAAGGTGCCCAGCATTTGGAAGACATCCTGCATTGTCCCTTTGTCCCAAGTATAGATGTCCCAACACTCTTATCAACTTCAGACCTGTGGATTTAACACCACAAAGCAATGCGGGGGTCACATTCACTGGCGTATCCAGATGTTGCACTACGTATTTGCTAAATGCTCAACTTTGTTCACCACCAGCCTATCCCAGCTGTCATTGGGCAAGAGGCGATGTACAGCCTGGACAGGTCGCCAGTCTATCACAGGGCTAATATATGTTTCATTTCAATACATTTCTTTTAGTGTGTTTGTTGCCTAAACCAAGATTACATTAGCACTAAAAGAAAGTCCATTATTGCAGAGACTGTACTGCACCATAAACTTATCCATTAAATTTGTGAAGAGTAGCTTCCGGACCTCAGGATAATGTGCTGAAAGTTTTTATGAATCTCTGTAAAGTTGAGAGTAGTTGCAGCGTCCTAATTATTTGCATGTTCAACACTACGAGCCTACCCTTTGTACATTCTCACATTATTTTGACACTGACGTTTTATACATAGGTTTTATGACATAAAATGTTAATTAGATCAACTTCAGAAAATGCTACCAACAGGATTACTAGGTCATTTGGGTAACACATATAACTGGATATGTGTATCAGCACTAGTGCGCCTGTCAGAAAGAGACAGTATGTGTCCATGCATGTGCGCGTAAACACTCCTGTTACTACGACGCTCATGAAAGTGCAGCTCCTTGCTTTCTTTGTAATGTGCATCGGTTAAATATAGTTTCCATGTGATATGGCCACCTGGGGCCCTTCCTCCTTGGTTTCTGTGGCAATGTCACAGTGATTAACGTGCGGGTGTGTTAACAGCCAGTTGTCCGGTTCCCTCGCAAGTGAAAGCTTTAATAAACACACCGGGGAATCGGGGATAAAATGGGGACTGCTGAAAAGCATTTGGGGAAGCCAGGTGATGGATGACCTGAAAAATTTTGCTCCTTTCATTCCTTTTTCTAGACTTTCATGACAGAATGGTAATAGTTAGCTACCACCTTTTTAAAGCTAAGACTTTGTAAGTGCAGTAAAACAACAGCTTCAAATATTAACCATTCAACTTAGATGGATGTGTCATGTATTTTATGAAATTCTTAGCCAGTAATTATTCTCTGCATGCCTGCTCCTTTTTTCATTATTTTTACCTCCACCTACATGCTAGTTCTTTTTTTCTTTTCCTGCGTATTATGGTGGGTTTTATCTTTGGGGCATTGTTTCATATTGTGAGACACTTCTTCTTTCCATGCATGTTGCATCAACAGCATGTGGAGTCAAAGGATTACAAAATAAATCTAACAGTATCAGGAGCATCCTGATACTAACAAGAACATCCAGGTTGAAGTTTGCTCAGTTACCACTGGTCAAAAATTGAGCCATCACAACTGCTCTCTCCTAATGGAGCGTGACAGCCGCAGCCGCGGAGGCCCGCGGTCGGATGGCGGAGCGAGCAGGAAGTGACGATGCTCTCACAGGCTGAAGACCCCACTTGGCCTTTGCTGTGTGCGCACACGGCAACAAAGGCTTCGCTGCTGCTCATGTCAGAGAGAGGCCAACACGCATTAACACGTGCATATGAAAGTGGTCATCATTTCGTCGTCAGTCTAATTAAATGCTGCGTTTGATGATGAAAGTTGGGTTGTGATGAAAGGGTGAGCGGTGGTTATGAGTGCAGTCTGAATGCATCTGGACACTGGATCCTTCCTGTACTGTTAATTAGAGTGCAACAGGGAAGTGTTAAGGACCTGACACCTGGGTCTGTGTGTGCATTAAACCAATGTACTGAAGCAATAGTACTTGTATGTATAGTAGTTATGTTTTTGGCTACCTTAGGTTTCTATCCTTGCAGTATCTGCTGCTGCTTATCCTAAAGAGGGTCACAGCTAGCTGGAGCCTATCCCAGCTGTCTCTTGGGCTAACACATTGAGACAAACAACCATTCACACCTACAGGCAATTTAGCATTACCCAGTTACGTAACTTAGCAAGCCTCCAAACGAAGCCAGAATACCTGGAAGGCTCAGAGCGCGCTTGCTAGAAAGCTCCCAGAAAGTCAGTAGAGAGGTTCAGACCCAGACCCTTCTTGCCGTGGAGCAACAGTGCCAACCACTGACCCACCGCGCCGCCCATGCTTCTGCTTCTAGTACATCTTTTTACTTTTTACTGAAACATACACCTGGTCGCATTCTCGTATTTCATTTTCATAAATGATGTACTCACCTTAACCATAATGATGACGATTTAAAAACAGATGGAAGGAGAGCTCGCCTTCTGTCTTGAACACCCATTTCACTGACAGTTAAATAAACCCATGCAAAATCCCAGTACCCAAAGGAGACTGACAATCTGACTGGTGAGAACATGAGATACATGAGAATACTGTAAGAATGCTTGTCTCTGAATTCTTTTTCCTCTTCTATCGAGGACTCAAACAACTCGTATTGATGAGATCGCAAACATGTTGACTGGCATAGAATACCTCGACGCACCATAATGTTTACTAAAAAAGGCATTACCTACGGGTCAAAACTGATACAGTTCATTAGTTCAAAGCTGTTCAAAATTGCCAAAAACCCCCGAAGTAGAGGAAGCGGTTGCACGCNGAATATTTGGGCTATTACAGTGAATTTAGTCTGATGCTTGGTTTGTGTTTCAGAGCCTGGAAGCCGTTGTGTCCTTCAAATATGTCATCATTATGTTTGAATAAAATTCAAATACCATATTTTAGTGGGAAGCCAAACGATTAATTGAAAAAATAATCGATTAATCGATAAGTCGATTAATCGATTGACAGATTAATCGATTGGCCGTTGTCTTTATTTTTCCCTGTTGAATTTTCCCGTTAGAATGCCTGTGTTTATTTGCATACAGAGCGTGAAACTGCGATCAGATTTCTGGTGCTGGCTCGAGGCGCATGTGGAGACACGTTTTAATACAAACACAAGCTGGAGGCGCAGGAGGCATGTTAACACCAGGTCTACGGCAGGCCTATGAGCTTCTCTTTCTGTCTGTTTCTTACTCACACTAACAAACAGATGCACACCCAAACATTCAGGCACACTCTTTTTAAAACACTCACTGAGGCCAATATGCAACAACATTGGGTGTTAGACGGTTGCCTGCTCAGTCGAGGCGGTGGGCTGTGTATGTTTGGACGAGACTGACAACACTAGTTGTTTTGGATCCTCTGCGCCGGCAGAGAATAACAGATGATCCTCACGGCTACCCTGCATAGCTCTTTCACTCAGCTGAGCAACTGACCTTTAGCCTTGAAGAACGAGAACACTTCATCACCTCTATCAGGCTGTGAGATTAGTGTCGATTTCTTTGTCCTTTTTCTTCTATCAAGCCGCATATGGAAACGGTTGAGAACCAGTATATTAAGCCTTCTCCTGGTTTTCCTCCTTCTTCTCCCTCTCTGCATTTTCTCCAACCCATTATCACCATAGCAACTGTGCAACTGTTTACTTTGTTCCCCCGAGCACCTCTTTCCAGCGCGCTCTCACGCGTACACGATCACAGTACCCTTTCACGCTTTTAATTGAATTGTGCTTTCTGATCGCTTTAATTCCTCGCAGTGATGTTCGGGGAACATTATCAAGTGTGTGTTTAGTCAGTGCTTACAGTAAATGCTTCCCCTGAACGCAAGGTAAAACAACAGATTGCAAAAATCCCAGCTGGAGTTGTACTGATTAAAATCACTAAGTCACGTCAGTTCTCCAGTCTGTTGCTTTATTCACTGTAAATTCTTAAGGTGACCCAACCTGGTATGATCTAACAGTAAATATGCTAAAGCTGGAGTTTTCACAGTACCAAGGTTCAGCCCATGTCCGCTCTTAAACTTCTCAAACCGCTTGCACGATCATTGGGGCCTCCAAGCATGTTAGATATTTAGGAGTCAGTACTTCCACAATAGACAGAGACAAGTCTACAAGGACATTATGTAGCTGACTGTGTTGTCAAGGAACAGTGACCACACTAGACACTGAGGCTAACCATTAGCACAATATTCTAATGGTCGCTGAATCATAGACAAACCGTTTTTTCTTATCTACAATTGTCTAAGCTTCGGCTTTGTTATGTTTTCTCACTGCGAAGTATTGCAAAGTTGCATTCAGCTTTTCTTCTACTTCTTCTTTGTCTTCTTTTGGTTTGATTGGTGGTTGGCACACCAGCTCGTAGGTGCATTACAGGACTGGAGTGTGGCTGAGTTTTGTTTACATACATTTTACCTCCATTGCCTTGTGAGATCTCGTAGGGTGGTGCATTAAGTTCTCCCTCCTCTAAATAATATCCAGCAGTGTAAGTCTGGGGTAAGAGAGAAGCAGTTCCGTGATTTTAATTCTGATGTTTGGTTAGCAAAGTGCCACTCTCTCCAGTTGTAAACCTATGACTGAGCTTTGTATTGAGATTATACCTAACAGGATAATGTAGCAGGCAAAAGTCAAGCTCCTACCTCACCTGTTTCCTTTAACCAGCACTCGAGTTCTTCTGTCAAATATGTCACTTCAGTAGCTTTAAGTCTGGGTTAAGTCACTGTGTCAGATTTGCACATCTTTAGCAGCCTGTGCTCCGTGTGAATTTTATGGCTTCATGGGGTTTGTTAAGAGTTGCTAGATCATGTGATAAGTAGGAATCAGCCTAACCACAGGGGATCTAAATGGTCCAACAGGTGAACACAGATCATGTAACTGAGTGGACCCATTGAAAATATACACCAACATTATGACCACCTTCCTAATATTGTGTAGGTCTCCCTTGTGCGTCCAAAACACTTCATTCTCATCGGAGAATGGACATGGACCTTCTGAGGGTGTCCTGTGGTGTCTGGCAACAGGATGTTGTTTGTGGGGGCCTTTGAGTCCTATGGGTTGAGGGGAGGGGCCTCTGTGGATCAGGCTAACTCCAGTGCATCCCACAAACACTTGATCAGTTTGGGAATTGGGAATTTGGAGGCCAGGTCAACGCCTTGTGCTGTTCTTCATGTATTTTTAGTTGTTCCTAAACCGTTTTTTTGTGTGTTCTTGTGTCAGGCTGCATCTTGCCCTGGTCTGGTCTAGGTGGGTGGTATATGTCTAAGTAACATCCACACAAATGCCAGGTCCAAAAGTTTCACAGCAGAAC
>JAPMNQ010415733.1:0-15678 GCA_029874045.1 Chelon ramada | reverse complement strand
TCCCTTCAGCATCGCCTCCTGAGAGAATTCCTGGAAGATGCTGAGACAAATGCCAACTACCTCCTACTGTGTAACAATGTGAGGTGGCTGAGTAAAGGCAGTGCACTGGGATGTTTCTGGTCTGTTCGAAATGAAATAGCTTTCTTAGAGCAGGTCAAGAGTCAGAGAGCAACACAGTTTTCACTTTTTCTGCAAGATGAGCATAAGATGGATATGGTTGCCTTTTTGGTTGCCATTACATCACATCTTAATGAGCTCATGCAACGAGGGGGGAAGGGGAAGATGAGATGTGGAAATGAAGGACATGAATGTAATAAATGTTCGCTGTTTCCAGAGGAAGTTGGACATTTTCAAAGAAGATCTTGAAGGAGAGTGTGAACACCAAAACTGCAAGAACAGATTCAGAATGAGAGAGATGTTTCTCCTTATGTTGACTTCATAAACAAGCTGATTGGAAACTTCAGTGAAAGGTTCAACAGCTTCTGCCTTGGGCAGCAGCTCCTCCTGCTAATCCAGAATCCTTTCCTCATCAGAGAAGCCAGAGGATTTTCGAGGGAGGTGATGCAGACATTCAAGTGGGCACATGCAGGATCTCTGCAGCTTGAGCTCATTGATCTGCAAGGAAATGCTGCATTAAGGGAGCATTTTGAGGCAACTACTTTCTGGCTACAGACTGTGTCTGAGAGTGTGTACCCTGGTCTAACCAAGGTAGCACTGCACACCTTGACTATATTTGGATCGGCTTACAGCTGTGAGTCAGCTTTTTCCACTATGAACATTATCAAAAACAAGTACCGTTCTAGGCTCACCAATGAACACGCACATATCTACATGAAAGATATATCTGCCTAAAAGAGCCACTTTTTATTTATTGTTTTATGAAGGTATTTTTTTTTTCCAAGTAAAAAAAAGTAGGCCTTCATTTATTTTTTAGGCTGGGATCTCTTTAATTTAAGAAAAAAGAAAAGAAAAATGTTTAGTCAATGTTTGCGTTTGTTTTTTCCTAAAAGAGACACTTTTTATTTATTGTTTTCTGAAGATGTTGACTTTTTTACTTGAAGTGTAGACCTTGAAGCGTAGACCTTCAGTTCTTTGGGCTGGGACCACTTTAATTTAGGAGAAAAAAAGGGTTATTCGATTCTGTTTGCACTTCTTTATTTTTTATTCTGAGGTTTCTGTTCTATTAAATCTGAAATAAAGGCCTTAAATTTATTTGTCTGGGACTACTTTTATTTATGGTAAAAGAGCTAGCTGTGCACTCTGTTAAACATTTCCTGCATTAAAAGTTGACAATAAATATTATTGAAACCATGTGAAAATGTGGACATAAGGGAAGGCTATAAGACACAAGCTGGACTTCAGTTCAGACCTTTTACTTGGAGGAAAGTTTAATAACTGGACCTCAGTGACTTTTAATTGAATACCCCTGCTGTAAAATATGGAGCCACTGGTTGCTGCTGTTGCAGGTATGGCTGTAGGTGGTGGAGGGGCGACTTGAGACAATTTGTATTGTTATTGGTGCTATATAAATAAAATGGAATTGAATGGAACCATTATTCATCTGTCATTACATTGCTGGATTGTTGGATTACTTGACATAGTCTGGACATGTACAGACTCTTTGAACAGATAATGATACAGTTAAAAGTGGTATATTTGGAGAACAACACAAGGCAAATTACCATATCCAATCATTTATTCAACAAAGATATCGAGAAGTTTAACGTTTTTAACAAAGTAAGTGCACCGTTGGCCTCAAAAAATAACCTCTTGTCGGCATTGCATTCTGCACAAAGGTCTCTGACGACTTGCATGTTAGAATTTCAAATCCTACGACAACAAGTAATTCAAGTAATACAAGTAATATATATAGGTTTTTGATTAGGCTATTCTTTAAATTTCTTTTTATGAAAAGGCGCTAGGGAGCTCTGTAGATCTTGGCACGGCACACTTAAATAGTAAAGAGAACACCAGACCATACATTTCTGAGGTTTTATAATAACTGTACTAATAACTGGCATCTAATCCGGAACTCCTAATTCAAAACTGGATGTATTTAAAAGTGTGATAATGGTTTCTTCCTGTTAAAAGGGAGTTTTTCCTTGCCGCCGTCACCTTCATGCTTGCTCTGGAGGTTTCAGACTGGGTTTCATAAAGTCTCAAGACAATTTTATTGCTTAATAAATTGAATTGAACTGAATCGAATAAATATAGGTGTGTGCTTTTTCAATGTGACTGCTCATTAACGTTTCAACACAACTGTCTGGCTATCTGTTATTTGTCTATGAAGGTTCTTTGTCATCCAGGTTCATCCAAACAAATAAAGCTGAAACCGATCATGATAGTAACCAGGGGCAGGAAACTGGAGAAGCCCCGTCTGCTACAGAGAAGACATCGAGCTCTGATGCATTTATTAGAAAATAGAAACAGTCCACTTGCAGCTGCAGTGTTGGCAGCCAAGTTTTACTTTGACCTGCTATCAATTTACAAAAGGAAATATTAACACACAACATCAATTGCTCTGTTCTGGTGATAAAAAGAGGCACTATTTGTAGCTCATATGTATCTGAAAATGTTATTTGGATCCTGACAACTGGTCCATGAGTTATTGCATTTACACCTGGTATTATAGTATTGTGTGAGATTGTTTTCTTTATTGTCCTTACAGTTTTATCCATGATCTCAGCATTAGCTGACTTGTCAACAGATGTGGTTCCAGGTCAAGGGAAACAGTGCTACAATATGGACTCTATTCTGTTTTTTGTTGTTTTTTTTTCTCTGTCCTAATTTCAGAGACTTATTGGCTTACTGGAGTTAGGAGAAAGAGTCAGGTGACCCTATTCGCTGTTTTTTCTTCAGAATCCCAGAGATCCAATCATAATATGAAGCTGACTTTTTTTGTAATAACTTTCTAATAAAACCATGCAGCTTTACCATCAAACAAACTCATTGGGCAGCAGCAAATGTCAGATTTATTTTTTTGTGGCAGAGCTCCATGTTTTTTCATCTACGAGGAATTATATCATATTTCCGATGTTACAAAGACATACGAGCCACTGGCAAATTACCAACTGATGACCAATTACAGTTTACATTACCAAACAGTCTGACAAGAAACAGTTCAGTGTTCATGTTATATTGTGTTTCATTTGTCGGAAATCAACAGGTAATCACTGAAAAGGAAGCGTTCTCGTGGAAGAAAAAAATAAGCTAATTTGAGAAATGTGATGTAATTTCAGGTAAAGGTTTTGTTCTTTGTTCTAATAAATCCCAGCAGGCACAGGCTCATTGCCTTAGGGTTCCTATTTCAGGTCAGTCAAGTTCGGATTGGTGGCAGAACAAGAAACAAATGCAGCGGAGGCTGAATTAATCAGAGTTCACAAAGGTTCCGTTCTACCGTCTCTGTGTCTTTCTTTCTCTCTCTCCCCACTCTCTCGTTCCTCTTTCTTGCTCTTTCTCACGCACACATACATTTACAGACCTTCTTATTCCTTTAACATGTCAGGCAGGTGCAGTCAGAGACAAAAAATGGCCGGTAATAAAACGGCAGTGGGACTGTCAGCGTTTTTAATGAGCTGTAGTGTGACATAGATCTGGGGGCTCTTGCTGTCCCCCCTGGGAAAAAAGACCTTGTCCTTTAGTTTCACTAGAAACTTTTTAATGAACAAAGAGCTGGAACTTTCTTCACAGGTAGAGTTACATTTTGGCTCATTGTGCCCTCCCATCAGGGGAACAGACTACCTCAGAGTAGTAAAAACTGTTTAACCTGTGTAAAGCAGCAAGTTCCATAAGCTGCCCAACGGAAATGATAATATATTACATTTATTTAAAAGAGAATGAATTGGTTTTGAAAGTGCGGAATCTGAAATTTGCGACTCCATTTAGTACATTTAGAGCAGAACAAATTAAGATGTCTGTTCCACTTTTGTTCTCTTTAACTGAAAGGAAACGTTGCATGAAGTCAGGCTGTGTAGTTCTGCGCACATTCTACTACAAGTCACCTTCAACAAAAACACATTAAATCCTAGCATGGTACTGATGCACTTCTATGTTCAAAATATGCAAAAATAAAGTTATACACCTTTAGGAATAGCTAAAGAAATGATCTAATCGACTAAAGGAAGCACAACGTGTCAC
The DNA here is from genome assembly GCA_029874045.1 of Chelon ramada. Lineage (NCBI taxonomy): Eukaryota > Metazoa > Chordata > Actinopteri > Mugiliformes > Mugilidae > Chelon > Chelon ramada. Next base: position 11,541 of record JAPMNQ010415733.1, on the reverse strand, counting down.
ATACTGTCAGGAGAAAAGAAAAGGTCCCACGCCTTGACTCCTTAAACGCTTGAGGCTTGAGCTATTTCTGGGACAGGAGCTGTGTGTTATTTAGCATAGCTATAGCCCAGTGAGACATCAGCAGACACACTTCAATCACTGTGCAGCTACTCTCTAATCCTAATCCTCGCCCTGGTGTGTTGTCACATATTTCCCAAAATACTCACGATCATCTCTTATATGTGGCTTTGGGCAGAGACATCAGAAATTGAATCAGGTTCAGCGGTGACTCTTAAGTATGTGGGTCATGAAAGGCAAGTACATTTTTAATTTTGTGCTTTAATTTTTCTTAGCAACTTGACTGTTGACATTAAAAATCTTACAGGTGGATCAGAAATGGACCAGGATAGAACTATGGCACACAGGCAAGCAGCCAACCATCTCCACAACATTGTGATTCCCTGGCTGGCTACTTTTGATCATATGGACAGTGATAAAAGATTCTACTGAGTCTTACTGTGCCCCAATCACATATTCAAGTGCAGTTCCCAGAACCAATTAGTGGTGTATCACATTGATAAAGTGTATGAGGCTTTTACTAAATTCAAGTGGGAAATGATTCTCCTGAGTCTATGTGGCGTATGTATAATTCCAGTGTTTGTGGCTGAACCTTGTTCTGTCCTCCACACAGCTTCGATCTCAGGAGCATTTCAAAAGTGGATCGTTTCATCTGCTGGATTCTGTTTGCTTGCTGATCTGATCATTGCTGCGAGCATCTGAACATCACACTGACTTCTTGACTGCGCCACCTTCTCCATGCAGCTAGATGCGGCTTCCCTTCAAAATGGACTAGGCTTGTGTGTTTAGTTGAGGGGGGAGAGAATGAAAAAGTTGAGTATCCTGTTATCATATAACATTTGAAGCATGTAGTGAAATTTTTTTTTATTTTTCTTAAACTAATTCCCTTCTTTAAACCATTTTTAATAGCTGCAAATCAGCTGTGTAAAATGGAGCTTTACTGGCAACCATCCAGTTTGATTAATGGCAGTTTAAACTGACAGTCTGAAGGGCATTAATGTTCTTAATGGTCTATGTTGCAAATGGCAGTTGGAAACACACAGTGCCAAAACAGTTTGGCAAGACAGCATCCCCTTTTCTTCTCAGTTTTCTCAGTTATTCATGTACCACCTGAAGCCATTAGTAGCAATCACCTGAGCACTCAGCTTTGAGATTCAAACATTTGCAACTACTTCAGTCAATAATGAACATTATCCTGGGGGAAACTGACATGGTGCTGCGGGAGTTTTGATAATGAATTATGCTGTCATGCATGTATCACACTGAGAGTAAGTGGATGTGTGTGAGAGAGTGTGGTGTGTATGTGTGTGTGTGCGTGAGAGAGAGAGAGAGAGAAAGAGAGTGTGCAGGTGTTTGATAAGAGCACAAAAGGAAATTGTCTCCGCACTTAGCATTTGTGTTAGCATTAAAAGGGATAAACACAACCAGTGACTCATTGAGAATAGACTCATCTCTATACTTACTTACTGCTGGTTCATACTGTTGCATTCAACATCACTAATCACAATATTTTATTACAGAGACAGGAATGTGTCATTGAGATTAAAGGGACCACACTAGGCTGGTTTGAATCTTATTTTACAGATTGATTTCAACTTTTTTATATCCCTCTATGTACACCACAGTACACCAGTTCCACAATTTTCTGTGCCAGTGCTTGCTCTTAGGGTTTCAGTCTCTGTAAAGCCTCTTGACACAATTTTGATTATTACTGGCTCCACAGAAATAAAATCTAATTCAACTGAATATTTAATACAGCACAGACGGATCTCTGTGCTGACATTAACAAGTGAGCACCTCATTACAGATATAGAATGAAGGGTTGAAGCCCACATGGTTTTGTTGTTTTTTTTGGTGGTGTGTAAAAACACAAAACAAAAAATGTCCTCCTGTGGTGTTGATATGAACAAGGTTTGTCCTAGTGAAGGGATAAAATAGATCATGAGCTATTTATGATACGTTGATGGACAAGACCTGCATCATAGTAACCTTGTCATGGTACACTGTATAGATAGAAAAATACGTTTACCTGCAAGTGATTACAACTGAAAAACTTAACTGATTAAATGTAATCTTTAATTTTAGTTTGGTATTGTTTTCCCAACTGACATGCTAGGGAAAGTTTATCTGAACCATCTTCTTTAATAAACCCCAGAGTGGCAGAATAGTAACGATCTGAATCTGTGTGGCTCACAGGTGAAGAGGGAGAGAGTGGGGCAGGTAGGGGGGTGGAGCATCACTGACATCAATGGCTCCGACAAACCAAATCTCTTGACCGGCTTGACGCACGACTAGAAACGGAGTCGCAGTTGTGAGCTGTTTTTTCTTTCCTTTTCAGTTGTGCACAGAAGCTCCCACTTTTCTTTGAGATGGTGCTGGTGATGGAGCTGGTATAGGGGTGAGCAAGGTGTTTACCGAATTTCTCATGTGGCAAATAAAGCATCTGTCTATCCAGAATATACATTTTAGATATAGACTCACATATCCCACCAAGAGAATATGTTGGTGAGATGTCCAAGTTTGACTGAATCTGATCCAAATCTTACCCTATCACAGTGCGTATTTCGAGGATAAAATAAGTTACCCTGAGGCTGGAATCTTGAAAATAAATAAATAAATATCAAAATGAGCCAATCCTTTGAATGGCCCTTTGAAAGGAACGGATCCACAAGATCCGGCTCTCTTTAAAGAGTCCCATAAATCCCATCTCTAGTGTAGAAGAGTAGAAGAGTAAAGAGGCAAGGACCCTGACAAGGCAGTGAGGCAAGGGGCTATTGCAAGTGAGATTTGTAGTTGCCTGTCTGTCACCAAGAGTAGCTGGTTAAATCCCTTTGTACTCTTTGAGTCTTTTATTATGTATTATTCATGTCTGTGAGCGGACGTTCACGGATCTGTAATGTCATAGGTGATGCTAGAACAAAATGTCCTGGCTGATCCTCTGTATGACAACAAAGTTGGGTCATATAGAATCTTTTGATATTTTTTAGTTTCAGCACAGCTGTGATGTCATGTTGAACAGAAGAGACGCTAATCCTCACAATGCTGCTGTTTGGGTTATTTCAAAGTCAGCTGACAGCATATTGACAGTGATGGCAGATACGACACAATAAGCAGCTTTGTTGTGAGTCAGTGTTTGGATGGCTGGGTATGAGGGGCTGCACAATCCATAATTCTTTCTGGCCCACTCAAACATATTTTTCATTTGCACACATATTCTCCTCTTACATACACAGATCGGGCATAACATTATGACCACCTTCCTAATATTGTGCAGGTCTCCCTTGTGCGTCCAAAACAGTTTTGACTCATCAGAGAATGGACATGGGCCTTCTGAGGGTGTCCTGTGGTGTCTGGCAACACATCATCCCACAGATACTTGATCAGTTTGGGATCTATTGAAATTGGAGGCCAAACGCCGTTTTTCATGTTCTTTGAGTTGTTCCTAAACTGTTTGTGTGTGTGTGTCTATTTTAGGCTGCATCCTGCTGGGGATGGCTGCTGCCATCAAGGAGTGCAGGCAACTAGTGTTTGAGGATGTTTGTGTATCCATAATCTTGATCGTGAATGCTGAACACATTAATATAACACAGCAGTAGAGCCTCGGGCTGTTGTTATTCATCAGGAAGCTGACCGATTGAGATCAACATCTAGCAGAGGAGAGGGTTCTGTTGTAAAATATGACAAAAACAAACAACTTTTTGAGGTTTCTTAGAGATATTACAAAGCTGCTTTGCTTTTGCTCCCAGAAAGTGAACAGATATTCTGAAGCCCTTGTTTGACATGTCTGATCTTGTATCAAGGTAGACCTAGGTGGCAATGTAACAGCAATCACATAACATGTAGGGGTTTTGCAATAGGGCAGGAGCACCTGTTAAATGGTAAACGGTCTTGTTTTTAGCGCTTTTCTACCTATTGGTACTCAATGCGAATTACAGCTAGATTGACACATTTACTCATTCGCTCATACTCATGAAGCACTGGGAGCAACTGAGGGTTCATTGTCTTGCTCAAGGACTCTTCAGCATGTGGCATGTTCTGGAGATCAAACTGCAAACCCTCCGGTTCATGGAGAATCCGCTCTACCTACTGAACCACAGCCTCATCAGAGCAGAGACTCCACATTTACAAGCACTCTCTTTTCCTGGTCCAGGAGGCAAAGATGGAGCAGGGCTGTGTCCTTATCGCCCATGCTTACAGTTCATCTGGATGGTCATACTTGTGTTTTGAGCTGCAGGTCAGCTATAATCTTATCCTGGTCGAAAAATGTACAGATTGTAGATACACTTCTATCTTTGTGGAACAACTGAAAGATTTTACCAATGCCGATACATAATAATTAAACAGGGTTTATACAACAGCACCAAACACAAGATAATATATGAATAAGTTACAAACCTTGCAGAATGTAACTATTTCCCGCTACTAAAGAGAAATAGGGAAGACATAGCTAGATGGAACTTAATCCCTTTCCTAAATGTCCTCTTCCTAAGGATTAAATCTATTAAAATAATTATACCACTGATTAGACCGCTATGTCTTTTCTAGACCCTACTAATAGAGATTAACCAAAGCCAAACAAGATGCTTTCTAGGTATATGTGGTTAAGTAAAAGAGACAGCTGCTATTAAAATGGTCCACTGCGTCCCAAATGATGTTTTTATCTGCACACAGCAGCATGAAACTGAGATTGGATCTGGAGAGCTGGCTGGAGATGCATGTGGAGGTGTCTTTTAATGCCAGGTGTGCACACACATACCTAAAGCTGGTTACTTGCTCAGGATGGATGTTAGTGGAGGGTATGAAGTAGCATTTCTAAGAGGGCGTAATAAAATACCTCATCACGCTTCTCCACCCGAACTCTCTCACTATTGGATTATTATATTCCTCTGATATAGTTATTCCGTGTGCATTTTATTTTAATATAAGAAGGTGAGTGTGTTTTAAAGTTTGACAGACACAGATACACATTATACAGTACATGAAAAGATACTAAAATCTGATGCTTTTGTGTATGCTAAACAATTCTACCTGATAGGTACTTGTCTCTGAATATTTTTTTGTTGTGTTTGTTTTTAAGAGTTTCAAACCTGAGCAGTATGCCTTCTTTCATCATATCGCTGTTATTCCTTTAGTCTAAATCTACTATCCAATTTATTTGATGTGAAGTCTAAATCATATCATTAAGAGTAAATATCATTTAAGAATCACAATCTCCTATAGTTTGTGTTCGCTTTTATAACTCGGTTTACCGTACTTCAAGAGCCCCTTCACCCGCGGCTCATTGGTAGTGTTTATGTGACTTTGTTAAATTAGCTAAGATTGGCTTTTTAGGGAAAGTGTGTTCTCTATATTGTTTTTCTATTGAGCCGTCTATGATGTGTTTCATCAGCATATCCCCGCGCGTCACGACTTGGGCACACATTAAGTTATTATTTATTCATCTCTGGCCCGACATTAGTGAGACCTGCATAACACTCACACTATACCTCAAACTCTGGAAGCTTCTATATGCACCATTATCTCAGGTGATAAAGGAAAATAAAAACTTTGGTGATTATTAAGGAAATAGTAACTTCACTTCATGGGGCTCCTTATGCATCAACATGATTGCATCAGTAATTTAATTACATGCACTACATTTTATAATGACAGAATCACACACATTGTACTAATATTAAATACTCCAATTTGTAAATTCCTGTTTGTTTATTCTTTAGTTAGTTAACAGCTACATGGACGGACTGTTAAAAGGCTCTCATTACTAACGAACGAACATCGTTTATGGTGCTTTTTCCTTTTCAGGCGATCACTTATAATATTAGTTGTGTGCTTTTTCTCAGTGAATGAGGCACAATTCAGCGTGTGTTCACACTCCCGAAGGGACGTGGACAAGTGTGACCCAGACCACCTCCATATCTTGTCAGAGATCGGATCTTTCAAATGTGCGTCCTGGACATGTTCACACCTGTACTTTAAGCTGGTTAACAGATTCTTCAGGACAGTTTGAAGGAGGCCTGTAACAGGTACCCTCCTGCTTGCTGGAGAGAATGGAAATTAAAATACAAACCATTACTATGAGATTGCCCTGTTATCTAAGACTACTGGAGAGGGATGCATACTGCCCTACAAGGTACTTTTAAAGGTGAAATACCTCTAGAAAGTAACACCATGTATCTTGGATATTAACCAAAAAATTGCCAAACAGAGATCGACAATGGTGGTGGCCTGATCACAATTAAAAAATTAAGAAGTCATCTGCAAATTGGACAATTGTTTTCCCCCACTCACCTTTTCAGACAATGCTTATCCTAGGTATCATCTGAACATCTGTATATAATGTGTACATTTTCTGAAAGACAACTGTACATTTTTGATTGGTTCCTACTACTAGTGTACAATAACTACACTAAACCAGTAAAATATTTTCTACAAACGGGTCTTTGAATTTGGGAAAGTTAAAGGGTATTTAATAACGGCTGAATAATTTGTTCAGAACCACAGTCTAATAATGTGGCCAACAGACAGATGGCTGCAGTCTTTTATGTCTGTCCAAACCATTATTATGATTCCAGCCATTGCTCGCCTTGCCATGATATACGGCAGCTCTCCAGACACCCATGCTGGCCTTTGATATGAGGCAATATCCATCAGAAACAAATAATATCTTTTCTCCTAACTGTTTTCACTTAATTCTGTTTTTCAGGGACAAGTATGGGAAAGCAGGAGAGTGATGCAAACAGGAGCAACAGGAGATGAGAGTGTATGTCATGAAGTGCCCTCGGCGGAAGTCTCCAAGGACTTTGGTGTAGAGATGGGGTATGTTCAGCCCAATGCACTCAGGCAATGTGCAGATGGCTAATTTTGAAAACCGAAAATGGTGCAGACCAGGCTTGATGTATATTGTCTGGGTCATGGTATTCATTTGGGAGTGAATCACTACAACTTAGGAAAACCATTTAAAGATAAACATTACTGATGATTTCAATCCATGCCACACTCCAATACAAGTGGGAGGAGGCTGCACAGCTTAATACACTGCTAAAAAAAATATTAAAGGAACACTATGAAAACATATCAGCTCTCAACATGCTGAATATCTACTGATATGTACTGGGTAATGTGTTAGGAATGAAAGGATGCCACATCGTGGAAATGTAGCAACTCAAAATGGTACTCAGTAGTTTGTATGGCTGAGTATAGTGAGTGGGTGGTCAGTCAGTGGTACCAATTCCTTCATCTTCCAGAGTCCGCCTGCATACTCTCGCCACATGAAGTCAGGCATTGTTGTGCACCAGGAGGAACCCAGGACCCACTGCACCAGCGTAGGGTCTGACAATAGGTCCAAGGATTTCATCATGACACCTAATGGCAGTCAGGGTGCCATTGTTTAGCCTGTAAAGGTCTGTGCATCCCTCCATGGATATGCCTCACCACACCATCACTGACCCACCACCAAAAAGGTTGTGCTGAACAATGTTACAGACAGAAGTCTCAGCTTCTTCAGACCCTTTCACGTCTGTCACATGTGCTCAAGGTAAACCTTCTTTTGTCTGTGAAAAGCACAGGGTGCCAGTGGCAGACCTGCTAATTCCGGTGTTCTATGCTACAGATAGGTTGAGGACCTTCTAGGGTCCTATCCAGCTCTCCCAGAGTTACTGCCTGTCTCCTGGTATCTCCTCCATGCTCCACAGACTATGCTGGGAGACACAGCAAACCTTCTGGCAATGGCACGAGTTGGACTGCCTGTGCAACCTCTGTAGGGTCCAGGTATTGCTTCATGTTACCAGTAGTGACAATGACCCCAGCCAAATGCAAAACCGTTTCCTGATTTTGGGGTTGTCTCATTGTCTCACCTGTTATTAGTTTCATTAACACCAAAGCAGCTGAAACAGATTAACAACCCCCTCTGCTACTTAACTGACCACATCAGTATCCCAGCAGTTGAATAGACAAACAGTTTAACAGCACCACAAATGACATTGTCAAATGATAAATGACGAGCTTTAAAGTTGCATATTGTTTGTTCAAACATTTATTATTATATTCAGGCCATTTAGAGAGGAAGACATTACAATTTGATCCACCAAAAACAGCCTTTTTAGAATTCATCCCTGGTAAGGAAATGGCCTTGAAGATCCAGCCATCCATTAGACTTATAGTGCCAATAATTTTTGCTGACGATGTCATACAGTGGTTTAATCTTTTTTTCACAGAGCCTTGTTTCAAGGGTTTTGGCATTTTTATTGTAATAGTTCTGTAATTCTCTAATTCAAATACGCCACAAAAGCCTCTATATTTCCAATATCACCCCTCCTCCTCCCCCATCACTCTTTTCAACTCAAAACTCAAAGACATGAGTTAAATGAACACTGACCACACAGACAAAACTCACATTAAGTCCTGTCGATGGATTACTTTATGTTTAATTTTTCAAAGTGTATTAGTTCTGTATGAAAAATTTGTAACGATTATTGGAGTTAAATAGAAAAAAAAATATATCACATAACTTAATGGGGCTTTATGTTTGGGGTATAAATGGAAAGTGTTTAAATAATGTAACCTCTTTATTTATTCAGTAATTATTAACTCATGATATTTTGTTTTATTACCTCAATTGTAATCATGTTTGGTTTTCTTTGCATTTCCTGTTTGTGTTTTTAAAGTTTCTTCCTTGGTGTTTTTTCTTGCTTTACTTCCTGTGTTCCCTCCCTTTGATTATTTAATTGGTTCCTCCTTGTCTGCTCTGCCCTCAGTAGTTTCACCCTCTTGTTAACTCCTCAGCCATGTGTCTATAGTCTGCCTTTTCCTTTGTCATGTCGTCTGTTTCACTTTTTCCAAGGTGTATTTCGTCTCAGTTATTTTGTTTTCTATGTTGTCTATTTGTTACTCGGACTGTTATATTTGCATTTCCTTGCCCTGAGAGTTCTGTGCTTTTTTTCCCTGATTCATAGGTTTCATTAAAAGTCCTTTGTTTCCTGCTCTCGGGTCCCCAATGCCAGCTTGGACGCCTGGACTCGCATCTTTTTTTTTTTTTTCCCAGACATTAAACTGGCACGTTGATCCTCATTCAATCTCAAAAAAAAAAATTAACTTGACCAGGGGTGTCAAACATACGGCCCGCCGGCCAAAACCGGCCTGCCAGAGGATCTAATCTGGCCCGCGGCATGAATTTGCCAAAGTGCAAAATGTGGAAATTACAGGTATTTGGGACCGTTCAGTAAGCATATGGAATGTGCTATGTTGAACATGGTTCTCGAAAGCACCATTTTGTTGTGGCGTTAATGGTATGGACAGGTGTCAATTTGTTTGATTAGTCAGTTAGTTATGTTCAAGTTAACCTACCAGATAATCAGGTGGGTGGGACCGAGAGGAGAGAGACGGAGCGAGAAAAAAAGTCACCGCTAAAACTTAGTTCAATAAGCTTTATTTATTTAAGATAGTGTTATTTAGTTACATGCCTGCCTGCTTGACTTAGTGTATTTGTTTGCTGGAGAGACTGGCCGCTCAGTGGGAGCCTTTTCCGGCAGGAATTCTACTTAATTGATGTTAAAACGTGACCACACTGCAGACTGTTGCTAGTTAGCTCCTCGTGCTAGCAGTATGAGAGGCTTGTGCTTGGGAACTGCTTACTGCACCAAGCTGCTGAGAACCTAATGGATGCTGATGAACGTGGATGGAGCCTGAGGACGTGTTTCTTCACTGTGACGGGACCCTGCTGAAGGAGGGTTTTGCCAAACTATATCTAACAGGAACTGTGAGTACTATTATGACACCGAGAACTGGATTCAAATGGGCTCCAATATGCACGGTTTGGTTCCATGCACTAATTAACTAAGAATCTATACAAAATACTTTTTTTGTTTGTTTGTTTTGATATTAAATTCAACACCTGGTCAAAAATAAATGATATTAGTGCTTCTAGAAGTACCTTTGTGATAATGTATTTCCTGGTAACGAGTAGGGACCTATGGGGCAACAGTGGTTTAGTTAATGTATGGGAGGCTGAGCTCTCATGGGCAGCATAGCTGTATATGAAGATAACTAGGTATCTCTGCACCCTAGAAAGAGTCAGACATTCTAACTGCTGCTATACACACATCCCAAGTGTAATATTTTAGTAAGCCGTCATCCATTCACCTCCCATGCAAAGAGTGATTATTCAGAATAGTTGTGAGGCAGTTTATCCACCGTCCTGTAAAATAAGAGAACAGAGTGCTACAAAAGTAACTGCTATTCCTAATTGATTCACTGTTTTAATAAGAGTAGCAAACAGAACACAACATCCAGAACTAAACGGCAGACAGCAATAAAATTGCACTTTATTTTTTAAAAGAAATTCCAGGTTCTTCATAAAATGTTTTGTGAAAGGATAGGTCATTAATAAATATTTTCATAATGTACTTGTTCTTCTTTGCACTTTGCACTTGAGATTATATGGTGCTGTATGTGGCCCCTGAACTTAAATGAGTTTGACACCCCTGAACTAGACTATGAGTTACCATAGGTAACCATTTCTGTTCTTACTAACTTGTTCTGTCAAGACTTCATCCATGGGCCTTTGTACACCAACTCCTATATCCAGTGTTTGGGAGTTACATGTAATGACAGTGTCGTAATTAACAACAACAGAAAAGTTATTCCCACAGTGAAACAACTAAATTGATCACAGGATCAGGTGGAACCAATCCCAGAAGACAAGAGCAAACAAAATAATCCTTGTTTCCACTGCAAAAGGTAAAGACACACACATTTCAGAAGCTGCCTAATGGCCCACTGGCCCTGGAGTGCACTCTTTCTCATGATTTATAGCGTCACCTGATTAAGGAAGTGGAGACGGCTGTGCTTAATCAGCTGGTCCCTGGTAGGAACTGCGTGGCACCTAGAGGGGTGAGAGTGACAGAGCGAAAAGGCCAAATACACATAATAAAGGGTTGTAACATGTGGTTTATAAAAGAAATGGAACTGAAAACCATTTCATTACAGTTACATACTAATCAAAATGTTAACAATTACAAATGGTTGAATCTGCAATTATTTTCAGTCAAAACTCTACATGTAGAATATAACATTCATTCTGTTGGTTTGCATTGTTTGGTCTGTCATTTCGAAGCCATTGGGACAAACCTGAGTGTAACACCATTGTATGTTGTGTGACCGCTTTTATGGAGTGGTCCCCTGTGTCTAGACAGGCTCCATTCATTCAGCAGACTGCATTCAAATTCTGAGAATTGTTTTTGATTGGTTCTCTTGTTCCAATTTGCACCACCACTCATCCACAATCAAACAATGTGCAATGCTAGGAGAAACCAGATTCACTCATATCTGCAACAAGCTACACATGAATTTAAGTGCTCAGTCAGTTTAGCGATGTTCAAGAATATTTTCTGTGTAAAATCAATGAAATCAAATCTCCACAAGCCCAATCTGTACCTACAGGAAACACCTGTTTGCAAAGGAAAGTGGGTTCAACCAGTTATGAAAAAC
>JAPMNQ010415728.1:0-12968 GCA_029874045.1 Chelon ramada | reverse complement strand
TCGGTCTTTTGTCCCGGGTTGATGATGTCACTTCCTCCTTCGCCTTATCAGTCCGACTCTTTCTTCTTGTCGTCCAGGTCGAAGTCTAATACGAGCAGCTTGGTCTCCTCGGTGCCGTTCCTGCTGCCGGCGGCGCACACCAGTCGAGTGTCGGACGCTCTGATTCGCCACACGACGCCACCTGTTGAATCATAAGCATATAATTGGTTCATACATAAATATATAATTAGCATGCTTCGGATGAGACCTGACCGTCAGATTACCGTAATTACGTCAACAGTTTCTGAAAGCTGAGACATTGCGCTTTGCAGCCAATATGGTGGCATAACGGTAATTTTTCTTGCGCCGCTCCCACATTGCAAGGACATTTTGAGGCTTAGGTGCTAAAGGATTACGCCTCACTTGATTACATTTATTTGCACAATACATATCTCTAAATGAGTTGATGTTTAATTGGAATCGAAACGAATCTGGACCTTGTGAATCAGAATTGAATCGATTCAGGAAACCAGTGGCAATGGCTTCCACCAAACCACCAAACATGTACTTCTGATGATCCCAAACCTCTACACGCTATGACGGATATAATTCAACATTATAATTCATCTTGATTTGACAGCAGATTGAGCATTTTGGTCAAACATTTCCTTGCTCCTTTTTTGAAACTATCAACCATGCTGCCGTTTGATGCCGCTAACTAATCGCCGCCTGCTAATGAGGCGTGATGTTGTTTGTGAAGTCCTGACCTGAACCCCGGCTCTGCAGCGCCACCACGTCCCGCAGCCAAGCTCCGGTCCGCAGGTCCCACAATTTGACCGTCCCGTCGTCCGAGCTGGACAGGACCAGCCCCCGGCAGAACTGCAGGCATGTCACCGCTGACTGGTGCTTGTTGGGACCTGAAGGATGCACAACACCAAACTGTGATCTCAACTTTCACTGATGTTATGAGTAGAACTGGCGTCCATAAAGGACGCTCTCAGTGGGACGCTATCGTTGTCTCACCTTGCAGCGTGTGGAGACACTGTCCCGTCCGGACGTCCCACACTCGCACCGTGGAGTCGGCGTTCCCGGAGACCAGGATGTTGTCGCGCAGCTCCATGCCACTGGTCAGCGATTGGTGGCCGGTTAACGTGTGGACACACCCACCTGAACAGGACACACCCATTTTAGTGGTACAGTTCGTAATTTAATAAGAATTTAATTGAATTTAAACATTGTCAGCATAGAATAACAATTTTATCTGGAATAAAGTGAATTATCTTTGATCCACTTTAATGTTTTTTTTTACAAAAAGTTCTATTTAGATTAGCCCTTGCCCACATATTCTCACAATAAAAAGGTAGAGACATCCCAGGAACATCTAAACCAGATATATATTATAAACTGTGATTAATTTGCAGTAACTATAGAAATCATGACCGCTTAGCATCTCTACCTGTCTCTGCGTCCCAGACTCTGATGGAAGTGTCCAACGAGCCGCTCACCACAAACGCCCCATCGAACTGCAGAGAAAGAGGGAGCCGGTTAACCAACGCGAGGAGCCGAAAGATCGTCTCCGTGTAGCTAGAAGCTAAGAATGTGCTGTTTACCTGCAGTGAGTACACTCTGTTGGTGTGTCCCTGCAGCGTGTGCAGACACACCTCCGTCTCGGGGTCCCACACCTTCACCATGTAGTCGTAGCCTCCGGAGACCACGCGGCGGCCGTCGTACTGGACGCACCGCACCGCCGCCACGTGGCCCGTCAGCACGTGCTCACAGCGGCCCGTCGACACGTCCCACACCCGCAGCGTGGTGTCCCGGGAGCCCGACACCACCCTGAGAGAGAAGGGCATGACATCACTGCACCGCCGGCCAATCAGACTCTAAGTGTTATAATGGTGTGGCGCTAACATAGACGGTAGACAAAACGGATGACGCGTCTTCACTTCCTCCTATTAGTCAAAGTGAAGTTGGAATTTCAGGGCTATGGGCGGCGCCATCTTGTTCAAGTTTGTGAGCCCACACTTGCTAACGTGCTAACGTTGTAGTGTTGCTTTAGCTAGCTGGTTAGTTAACATTAAGTCTACTCGTGTAGTGGATTTCAAACAGACTACCAGCGTCATGGAGTGGTTGTCAATGGCAACACATCATGGAGGAGGAGGAGGAGCTTGTGACCTATGCTGCAGCCAGCCTTCAGGGGGAGCTCCACATGCCTTGGCTTCACTATCAGAGGAACTGTCATGGCGTCCACTCTTTCTACAGTCTATGGTGTATACAGGCGTGTGTCTAAGTGTGTCTACATTTATAATGTTAGTGTGTATTTGTGTGTGAGTGTGTAGCATGTGAGTGTGTGGGCTCCAGGTGTCAGGTGTCCCTTATAGCAACCACAAACAATGAATACACTGTAGCTGTGCTATGCTGGTTACCACGGAGACGAGCAGTAGCCGGGAGGCATTTTTGTGTGCTTGTGTGTGTGTATATGTGTCCTTCTGGTTGTCATGGAGATGAATGTAACTAAAGTGTGTGTGTGTGTGTGTGTTTCCAGTTGTCATGGAGATAAATGTAGCTAAAGTGTGTGTGTGAATGTTCTGGTTGTCATGGAGACGAATGTAGCTAAAGAGTGTGTGCGTGTTAATGTGTCCTTCTGGTTGTCACGGAGACGAAAGTAACTAAAGTGCATGTGTGCGTCTTTCTGGTTGTCGTGGAGACGAATGTAGCTAAAGTGTGTGTGTGCGTGCGTGCACTTACCGGTTGCCGTGGAGATGCATGCAGCGCACGGTGGACGTGTGTCCGTACAGCGTGTGCACACACTCGCCGCCCTCGGCGTCCCACACCCGCAGCGTCCGGTCGGTGGAGCCGCTGATCACTGTGGCGGCGGACATCTGACTGCACCACACGCCGCCGCTGTGACCCGTCAACGTGCGCAGACACTGAGAGAGAGAAAGAGAGAGAGAGAGATGAAACAACCTGAACAGGTGGAGACAGACAGTGGTCACCAAGGCAACGACTGACAATACAACTCTTAAGCCCCGCCCACACATGAAGACATTCGCTCGTTGTCCATCAGTTCGTAGCTGACAGTCGGGCTCTAGCGGACGTTCCAGGTTCTGGTTGCCTAGGAACTGGCCGAAACATTAGGTTCACTAATCAATGCATTCTAATATAACCGTCCTGCACTAAATCTTAACTTCTTGACTGTTCTAATGTTGAGTTGATGTTGAAACAGCGTCAGAAAGGCGGTGAATCCCCTGGATGATGATTGTGGACGATAGTAGTAGCTTGCGTTGCTGTTAAACTGTGTTTGTGTTATTTAGCCTAGCCCACTGACTACAGTGTCAAAATATTAGGAACCTGTGTCAATTCAGCAGTACTACGAACCACAGTCTCTACAATGAAAACACAGAGGAAGGGCTTCACGAGGTGATTGACAGTAACAGTAGTCAACAAAATGGTTCTGATTGGTTGGAGGACTATCCAGTTGATGCAGAGGTAGTCTTTTCTCAGTTGAAACACGCCCCGTAACGAAATACTGTACATATATTTTAGAATATTCACTAGTGTACCTAATGAACTGGCAAGTAGGTGTTTATGCCAGAGTGAATATTACAGCGCCACTTCTCTCACATTCTTTGCTACCGTATATAGTGTTTTTTTTTCTTTCCCCCACCACTTTCACAGCTACCCTTGAAGGACACACGAACGGAGAAAAAGGCAGTTTCACCTTGAAGGTGTTGCAGTGTTGGTTGCCGCGGCAACAGTGGGAAAACTTTGCCTTGGCAACTGTTGCAGAGACAGAGGACGATACTGAACCGTCAGCGCTCGCTCGTTACTTCCCATTACTTGCAACGGATAAGACACTGATAAAGTAAATTTAGAATAATTTACTGATGACTTTATGTGTTTATTACAGAGAGAGACCGTACCGCACGCCATGTCGTCCCCCCTGTTATGGACAAGGGTGGGGTTTTCTTTCTGCAATGAGCAACACAAGCAGAACTTGTGTTTTTCCTGGTGGAGACTGACCCTAACCTAGCGTATCCCCAAGATGATTCTTACAGTGGAGACTCTGTGAACCCATCTATGTCCGCACAAGGAGAGCAGTAGAAGTACACAGTGTACACACTCAAACAGTCGGGCAGGTCTAGACGGAGGAGAGAGCAGGTGTGTCCTGTTAAAGAATGTTCAGCCAAAACCAGATAGAGACTCTGAGTCACTGCGGTGTTTCCCCCACACGTGGCGTTTAAATGACATGCGAGTACGTCTTATTGATTATGGTGGGCAAGTAAGGACGTCCCGATCGGTATCAGGGCTTCAGCCAAGCTTTATCTTTTGTAGGTATTTATGTTAGGTCTACCATAAACCAAAACCACGTCCCCTGTGGTGTCAAAACACCTTCTTATTCTGTTGTAATTGCAGTTGGCTAGAGTCAAAGCGAAGCAAAGTTTCCTGGAGACGGTGTCAAGGACAAAAATCGTCCAGAGAGGGTTAGGGAGTTTATGGCAGCGTTGCTGGATTACCAGAACATTTCTGGAGTAGAGAACACAAGGTACCAGCTACCCTCTCCACACTACATTAACTTTGACAGAAAGATTTATTGGACTGAGTCCAGTCGACTCTAGGAGAAGACAAGGAAATACTTTAGGAAGCTACAGGAGACCAACTCTGGGACATTTAAGTTCGGTATCAGATTGGCCAAAGAAAAGATTTTGTCGCTCACAGTGTGAAAGCAGCACAGCTGTACGGACTCGTTGACATCATCACTGATGTTAAGACCACAACCATTGTTGCCATTACGACCATTTTATATTGATGTTAGCATTTAGCTCAATGCTTCACTGCCTCACAAGGATGCTAGCAAGCCTGTCCTACTCCTTGAGAGCCATGTTAAAAGACCCCTTTTTAAAGGGGAACTACTGGTTTTTACAACCCGGACCTTATTTCTGGCATAAAATACGATCGTTCACTCACCCATATAACTTTTGCGTAATTTTTAGTCAATCTGGGTATATCCGTATAGTGGGAGTGACTGGGGCACCGAAACGCAACCTCTAAATAACACATTGTCTGCCGCGAAACTCGTTCATTTCACCAATATTTTGTTATGATACGCTAGTGCTATTCCCTGTTGAGTTACCTGTTATCATCATCCGGGGGAAACATTAACTTTTGTCAGCAAACGTAGACGGCGTGGATGCAGATATACAACTCACAGCCTATGTAAGCAATGTGAGCGATTCAAAATAAAAGCACTGTGTCCAATAATATCACAACGCTACAAAATAAAACTGCAGCTGGAACACCAGAAAATCCTAATCTACATAATCAATACGTCTGCTGCTGCTGCTGCTGCATCCTACCTTGCCGGTGATGGCCGACCAGACTTTGAGCGTGTTGTCGTCGGAGCCGCTGACGATCAGGTCACCGCTGAACTGGAGACACGTGATCACGTGATCATCGTGACCTTTCAGCACCTTCATAGAGACGAGAGGGGTTCAATGACTGACCAATAACGTCGACACATCAAACACGCGCCTCCCAGCTGAGTTTTAATACCATGGGTTCCCGTGTGTCCCCCTTCCTCCAGTTGGTCTCTATGCGGTGTTGTCTGATGTAGGCTGATTTCCACGGGCTGACAGCTTCACCTGGTTGTACACACTTCCTGCGACGAGATGACGCACAATCTGAAACACCTGGGGAGCAAAGAAACAGATACATTTTAATATAATTGTCACTTAGTTGTTTGTTCTGTAATGCTAACAGTGACTACAGAGTGAGCTAGCATTAGTTGCTACTAGCATAAAAAGCATCTCGCACTGCAGTGTAAGCAAAAACAAGCTAATTGACACACACTTGCTAGTTATTGCTAATTATACACTTTTTAATTGTTGTACTGTTGAGATAAGTCTAATTGTTGCAATTTTAACATTAGCCAATCAAACAAGCTAAATGCTATTAAAATTACTTAAATGTATCATCATTTCAGTAATAACTGCATTGTACTACAAGTTAACAAACAAGTTCAGTTAATATGGTGTAAGCTAACAGGGGTTTAGCATGTGTAAGCTAAAATAAATTCTAACAGTCGCGACCGCAGTGCAAGCTAATGTTAATCACCCAAGCCAGCTGCAAAAACAGTTCTAAACAATATCGAAAGAGTTAGCTAGTCAGCTGTAGCAAGCTATCATTAGCTGCTGCAGTTTAACTGAAATCTCTAAAAAGTTTAGGCGCTACCACCAACTATTAAAACCAACCAACCAAGCAGCAGCTTGGCTCACATAGCACAAGCTAATAATACCTTGTTTTGCTGGTATGACTGTAGCGTGAGCTAACGTTAGCTTAGCTGCGGTGGTTTCATAGAAGTCATGCACACATAAGCTAATATTAAACCAGGGCAACAAAAACCAACCGAAGTTCGTATTGAAATTAGTCGCAAACCTTTGATTGGAATCAAGAGCTTAATGTTAGCAAGCTATGACCGTTGTGTAACTCAAACTGGTAATATGTTCAGTTTTACAACACTAAGTCCAGTATTTCTACTTTAAACTGGCATCACTGTGTTAGTAGTAGAATACTACCTGCTGTATTTTTCTAATTAGGTGTACTGTGAGTGAACGTGGGGTGCAGCTAATGAAGGTTAGCAGCATTTGTATGCACCCCTGAGCTCTAGCTAACGCCAACACAGTTCCCAGCGGTACGGCAGGGGTGTTAATAATTAGCCTTATTTATAAGGCTGGTGAGCTGCAGTCCTCACCGGCTTCATTAGTATGGCTGTGGCAGGGTGCTAGCGCTAGGTAGCCTCATTGGTATGGCTGCTGTGTGCTGGCAGTGAATCTCGGCTGACTGGCAAAACGCCGAGAGACACACACACACACACTAACGCACACAAACACACCGCTACTGCACTGCGCTGAATGAAGGAGGAGTGACGGACTGTGTGCAGCTGTATTTGCATTTCACACTCAGGTTAGAAAGCACCATGCGTCCAGTAAGTTCCCATCTCCATTTGTAATTCTGCTTTTCATATGTTGCATGTGAAAAAAAACACACACACACACAACGAGCTCAGGCGAATTGTGATGAACTCGCAACAGCATCAAATGCTTCAGGTTTTAAAGATTTTAGAAGATTAAGAACAACGTTCCACTGACCAGACGATTTAGAAATACTTAGAAAGAAACGCCCAACCTCCCAACACCGCTGAGCTGATCTGAAATGTTTTTTTAAGCAAAACGTGTGAGAATTTGCTTATTTTTCTCCTTTGAGGTGATAATAAATGCAATATCTTTGGGTTTTGGGGCTTGCTGGTCGAACAAAACAAGACATTTAATGATGATGTTCTAATCTTGCAGCCTTGACCTTCATAGCTTGCTTTAACCTACAGAGAATACGTTACTGCTCGGCCTTTAAGAAGCATCACGCGCAGCCATTGACCATTAAAAGAAGACGACGGCCCCATTTTAGCTGATGGTTAATTGCAGAAATGACAAAATATTTCAGTATTTACCTTCCTCGCGGCACTTCTCCCTCCACAGCAGGTTGTCTTCGGCCAGGATCCTCCAGTACCTGCAGGTCTGGGCGGCCTGCAGCAGGTCTCTGGGAGCCAGGAAGGTCAGGACGTACAGGGCCAGCTGCAAAACACGATAAACTCAACGGTAAAACGACGAGCTCTGTTTTGTCCTGCTCACAGTTTGGGGAGTGGCGGTTCCCATACCTCTTTGGGCAGCAGGGATATGAAGTCTCTCTGGAACTGAGGCTCGATGACCTGCATCACGTGCTTCACCTGACTGGTCTCGCACCGGTCAATCAGCTCGTCCAGAGCCAGCAGCCTCTCGGGACCGCTCCACGTCTGAAGGGGGGAGGGGGAGAGAGGATGGCGCATTTTACAACATGAGCATGTCTTGCTTTGTATGTTTTAAACAAATCATTCAAAGTTAACGTCCAGGATGTAAAAGTAGAGATGCATTTGGTTTCCACCATAGACTGTATAAAGATGAACGGTTTAACAGTTCCTCAAAAGTGAAGCCAAAGCAAGTAGAGCTCCCCCTGGTGTCTGGCTGCAGTATAGGTCATAAGCTCCACCCCCTCCATGTTAGAGGGCGGGCCAAACTAAAACACTAAAATACACGTAGAATATTTTTTTTCCCCAAGGATGCCAAGTGTCAGTTTTTTGGATGAGGTTTGTTTTAGTTAGTTATTTAACGCTATAGAAACAGGATGTGACATAATTGCAACCACCACTCTGTAAAGCAGTCCCGTGGGGAGAATTTGTTAAAAGAAAGTCCAGTGTATAATCCAGCATTTCCTTGTAATTGGTGGAGGTAGAGCAGAGCGTAGTGTTAATTAAACGAAAACATAACTCTGGAGGACATGTGGGCGGGGCATCGATATCGTGGCTCCAAACTCACTCAAGATGGTTTCCACGCACATCAACAAGACAACTTTAGGACCCCATGCTCACTTATCTATATTCAAATTATTACCTCTAAACTAACAGGAAGTAGAAATTAATTAATTGTTAATAAATGTCTAGTATGTCTTAAATCTGTAATAAAAGCTTGGTCACGCCAACGTTTAATGGTACAAGTACTGTTGTTACTGTTGGCTAGCTTAGGTTCCCCTCTACACTGCACCTGAATACAACGATATACAGACAATCTGAAAAGCTACCATGACTAATTTCTGCTAGCATGTTAGCAGCTAGCTCACCACCTACCTACATAACTACACTATTAACTATTAAGTAACTGACCTGGAAGGTAAGAAGCCAGTCCTGCAGGCCGGAAGGAGGGGGGCCAGAGGTGACCCGCCGCCGCTGAGCTGAATGCCCGTTGGCCAGCCGTAGGTCGCCGAATGTGGTGGGTGTGGCCTGAACCAGACTGGAGGGACTGCAGAGAAGCAGAAATTAGCGTTGGCACTTGCTAACGGGTGACAGCAGCTATAAATGAAGCCTGTTACCACATTTATTTGAGATGGTTGTCTTACGTTTAGCGCTAATAACAGCTGTTCGCTAATGGTTGGCCACTGTCTTTTCTTTGTGTTGTTAGCTGTAATGCTAATGGTAAAAATTAACAACCAGCGAAAGCGGCTGACTGTAGCTTTACTTTAGTTCTTGGGGAAAGACACATTTAGCTAGTTAGCCTATAGCTAATTAGACTAGTTAGTAAGTCGTGACTAAGTCATGAAGTCAATCTAAACGATGACAGTCAAGATGAGCGTCGCTTCTTTGGGTATGGACGCGTTACCTGAGGTATCCGTTGCCCTTGCAGTGCTTCTTCCCTGAAGGAAATGGCCGGCCGTCTGGACCGTGATCCAGCTTCCTCTTCATCTGGTGGTGGAAAGACAAAAAGATAATCAGTCAGAGAGAGGGTAAAACATGAAGCTTTTAGATAGATAGATAAATACTTTAATTATCTGGGGGAATTTCGGCGTCCAGTTGCTTCATCACATTGAAACAGATATGAAAGATGTTTAAGTTATACAGTAATATGAATATATATATAATGCTGTGTAAAAAAAAAAATATACAGAAGTATCAGCAGTTGGTTCCTCACAGGGAGGCGTTGTAGAGTCATATTGCCTGAGGGACAAATGACCTCCTCATCCTGTCCCTGGACCAGGACATAGTCTCTGTCTGACTCTGGTGATGTGTAGATGTTAATGAAGGGCGGTTGTACAGGTAGTTCCTTATAACCTTTTCTGTAAAATCTTTGGGTCCAGTGTCCGGCTCAAGGACACTTTGTGATGTGTCCACCACCTGAGCCACAGCCGGCAAAGATTAGACGTCCTGAAATGTCCAAAACCCTTGTTTAATTTTATGTGTGTCAAAAAGGCATCAAAGACATGACTAAACCAGTTATTCAGTACTCTGACTGATCTGAACCCTGGTCCAACTTGGTCCCTTCAGTCTTGACGCCAACCCAAATATTGTTAATAGTCCTCTCAAAAGTCTTGGTTCAGACTACTCGGCGCAGAACTCCAGTCCAGACCTCGCCTGATAGTTAGGATTTAAAATCTGGATCATTACGTTTCACAAAAGCCAACAAGAAAAGTCCGTACCGTAGCTAGCATGCTACTGTCGACTGAGTCTCCCCAGACATTTTCTCATCCACAGTTATTTAACCTTCTGCTTTGATTGGCAAACCAGCTCGCAGATGTATCACACTCTCTGATCTGGCAGGACAATCTGAATGTAGTCTTGTAGTGTGTGCACGTTTGAGATTAGTGCGAAGTGGGAAATGTAACCCCATTTCAAAATCAGGATTTTAAGATTCTCCTGCCGCCAAGCTTTTGTTATGTGCGTCCCTGCTTAAAGTGTTAATTCCTCTGTACTCACTGGCCACTTCATTAGGTACGCTAGTAGACGCATTTTCATCTAAACCCTGTTTCGATTGGAGTTTGTGGTGCTGTTACACTGGGTTGAATTAAACACTCAAGAGTTTCTTTTCTTCAGCCTACAATGTCAAAATATTAGGAACACGTCTCGCAGCCTCCACAATGAAAACACGGTTGAATCAACATCTCTCTAATGCTGAACACCAGAACCTTCAAGAGGACTTAGATTTAGAGCAAGGCCGTTACGTATATCAAGACAGTTTCTATCAGGACACATGAGGCCTGGGGAGGAAATGCAAGAGGAATTCCTGCAAATGTTTGTGGGACGTCCCTGCGGTCGGGAAGAAGAAGAAGAAGAAGAAGAAGAAGAAAAAAACTGCTGCAGAGTCCGAATGAAAGAAAAGATGCAGATAAACTGCAGCACTCTGTTAAAGCACAGAGAGAGAGAGAGAGAGAAAAAAAACGAACCCAAGGTCTGAATCAGCCTCCCATCTCTTCCCTCTGCGTGTCTCGTCCAATGAATGAACGCAGGAATGCAGAAAATCGGAGGAATGTCGCCGGTGAAGCACTAAGTCTAAAATAGCGCTAACAGGCTGCAAGACAAGCATGTGTGTTTGTGTCCTTATTCCCCCTTGGCATCTTCTTCCTCTGCTTTCAAAATAAAACACATTTCAGCAAAGTCAAAGCTTTTTTTTTTCCTTTTTTTTTTGCCCCCGCTTCCCAACATATGGCCACCCTAAACTCCTAATCTGCTTTTCATTTTTGGATCTAAAAAGTCGCCGGCTTTTTGAAAACAGCTGTCGCGTCTGTGTGGCTCTGATTTTAAGCCGGGGGGGCAGAAAAATATTTCACTTGGTTTGGGTTTTGATGGGCTATGAGAATGTGTACTGTAAAAAAAACAATGTATGTTTTGGAGCTACTGATTTATGGGGCTTTTCATAGCTGACACGCCTGTATGGATCCTTTAATTGCATTTTTACAGTGTAGCGAGCTAAGAGTTTTCAAGGTTTTAATCTTATGTCTTGATGCAGTGATAAAGTTATATAGATAAACAACCATTGTTCATTAGATTTAAACTAATTTTCATGTATATTTTACTATATTTGACCAATATTTCTTTGCATTTTTACAGTGTGGGAAATTAAACTTTAACCAGTATACAAAAATAATCTAGTTTATAGCAGCTACCTGTTGGAACATCTCACAAAAACTCATATTTCCCAAGATTTTAATCTGTAAATTGAAGCGTTTAAACACTGACAGGGTTTAGATATGAATGTTTTTATCAATTCAATCAACCACATTTAACCCAGTGTGAAATAATTTTGCTTAGACGGCTTTACGGTTGCTTTATTTGCATTTTTACAGTGTAGCCAGCTACAAAATCACAGTTTTCAAGGTTTGAATCTTGTGTCTTGATGAAGTGGTAAAGTTATATGGATCAACAACCATTGTTAATCAGATTTAAACTAATTTTCATGGATATTTCACTATATTGGACCAATATTTCTTTGCATTCTTACAGTGCAGGAAGTTACAGCATCTACCCATTGGAATATCTCTATTTTGATGCATAAAACGCATATTTCCCAAGGTTATAATATTTTAGTTGAAGCGTTAAACACTGACATGGTTCAGATATGAATGAGCTTGGTTTTTATCAATTTTTGTGACTTTTCAGTGTTTATCAACAAGTATTTGACACTAAAAGTAATTCAGTTTAAACAGATTTTCAACCACATTTGCCCCAACGTGAAATAATATTGCTTATATGGCTTTACGGTTGATTTATTTGTATTTTTACAGTGTAGCCAGCTAAAAATGATCAGTTTTTAAGGTTTTAATCTTGTGTCTTGGTGCAGTGATAAAGTTATATAGATCAACAAGCATTAGAGACTAAAGTTCATTAGATCTAAACAAATAATAAACCACATTTTGACCAAACATAGCTGACACTGAAAGAAGACTTTCAAGGCTTTACTGGCGGTAAACACGGACGAGGACTAAATACTAAAGACGTTCACAGCTGTGTCTTCACTTTAGTGATTTATGTCGACTCTATAGGATAATCTGCAGACACACACCACTACAGGTAGTTTAGGATCTACTTTACATTCTCCTTCAATAATCTGCATTTTCACAATATAGGAGAGCAGCACATTACTAAAGATGCATTCTTGCAGGATCGGACGGTCAGATTTCATCGGATCTTGAGCGTTTTTCAAAGGTTTTTGAGGTTTTATGCGCCAAAGTGACAATGCAGGTGCCTAAAATGTGTTTTATTCTTGTGACAAAGCAGTAAAGCATATAGTATTTTGCCGTTTTATACACCTTAATTGTGATTATTGACACATTAACTGATAGTAAGTGCATAGGGAGGAATTAATGGTTAATTTTGGACCTAAATAATCAAATTTACAGCAGCTACATGCTCCAATATCTCTATTTGGATGCACAAAAACTCATATTTCCCACGGTTTTAATCATGAAGTTGATGCTTTAAAGGTAAATAATTATTAAGTTATTATTTATTACAATTAAAATCAATTAATTTAACTGTAATAAACACTTCAAGAGGCTTGGTCCTATGAGATTAATGGTTAATAATCAGTAATCAGAGATAGAGGATGTGAAGGGAGTTCCGCAGTGGTAGAGAG
>JAPMNQ010415725.1:0-16292 GCA_029874045.1 Chelon ramada | reverse complement strand
GAAAGACACGAGAGCACGAGACGAAGGCAAGAGACAGGGTCCATAATCCCGAGCTTATTGTTTCTTTTCTCTTCTTTATCTGTTTAATGTGTTTTGGGTAAATATCAGACACGGGGAGGGAGGGGACTGCCGTCATATTGTCTTTGCCTTCACCAGAAGAAAGCTCCTTTTTTTTTTTTCTCTTCTCTCTCTCACCTAATCCTGACAGAAGCCACCACAATCACTACCTGCCACCCATTTGACAGTTTCTGTCACCAATTAGCAGCTAAATCAGCATCTCTCCAAACAAGAAAACGAAGCAATTTATATGTCTATTATTTAGCGCTTGTCTAAGTGGGTATTCTTCTCTTTTCATTCACACTCTTACTCCTTCACATTAGAAAAACAGACGACTGCAGTGCAGTTGGCGGCTCACTGGTCGTCTTAGATCTTTGGGCTCCCCGCAACGGCACAGGAGGCCCCTTTGGGTGGGGAATAAACCCTGTCTTCCCTTATCAGGAAGTTGTCCTGTGAATTTTCTAGCCCTTGCTCCACAAAATTTACAAGGCTTCGACAACCCCTATAATGAGGCACACCAAGCTGTTCGCCGGCTTTCCCCGTGATAGGATGTTAAATGAAAAGCTGCGTGCAACATGCGAGGTTTGTTATCATTCAATCTGCTTGGGACCGCAAACTGGTCATTATCCAGCCATTATTTTCCTTGATTTACAATCGCGGGTGGAGGAGGAGATTGCTGTGGCTTGTTCTCCCCTCAGTGGGACGGATGGGAACCAGCTTGAAAATTTGCATTTACATGATCCGGCTGAGCAGCTTATTAGATCTGGATATTTATTTTCCACTTAAACCGATGTTTGATTACACGTTAATAAAGAACAGGAAAACCACAGAGCTGGCTGGGACTAACTGATCCTGCCCAGTGGTTTCTCTGGGATTTTGTGTAATGAAATGAGAGGGACAAAAGATAAAGAAGCTTAGGTAGTTTATAATAGAGACACAGATGAGGATGATTTGCAGGACAAGAACAAGGGAATGCACCCTGTAAAATCACAGCAATCCCTCAATGCAGCTAAACTGTTAGTATCACAGAAAAGGTAATCATACGGGATAACAAAGACATTCAAATATAACATTCGGATCACACAGAGATACTTCAGGCAGGCTGAGGCTGCAGTTAGGAAGAAAATACCAAACACCCACCCTATAAAATATGTCATGATCTACAACAATGGCAACAAACAGCAGCGCAAAGGTGTCTCCGTGCAGTAGCAAAGTGTAACAACACAGTCGGATTCAAACGAAAGCACACATGAGGGAAACCCAAAAGAGATAGAGATGACACCTTAACTATTTAATTCTGTAGTGTATTTTAATGAGATACAACAAACTGCACCGTCTAATGGAAAAGAGTGTAACATGCTGAAAGGAGGGAGTTAGTTTAATTATCTACTAATGTGACAGCTTACTGTTTATCAGTTTGTTTGCGGAATAAAGTGGCGGAAAATAGTTTAATAATGTCCATTATGATAATTAAAAATGTCCATCATAATATCCAAAGTCTTAAGTCAAAATCCTGGCATTTCAAATACCTTTTATTTGTCTAACCAATTTGGTTTTGAGTTGGAATTGGGAAAAATAATAAAAATAAGTGATGTTTTTCGATTAATTGACTAATAATTTAACAATGATGATTTTTTCAGTTATTTTTCAGAGTTTTGCAAACTGTTCCAGGGCTGTTTTATGAAAGTAATGGCCCTGGAGGATTTTGCAGACATGCTATAGGACATATAAAATAATTTGCATCTGATATGGTTTTTTTTTTTTATTATTATTATTCCAGTTCTGTTCAAGTATCTTGAAAAAAAAAAAAAAAGTCATAAACTTACGTGTAGTCCCTTTTTACCAGAATGTATTAATATGCAAATAGTTTTTCATTGCAAAGCTTTAAATCCTTAAAAACAACATTTATTCTACCTCACGGAAAAATCCATACTTAATGTGCGTGTGCATGTGTGCGCTGGCTGAAAGTTTCTCATACCATTTGCATACTGGTCCATGACTGGCCTCCAGACTAGCTGCTGACATCACGTCATAAACAGATTTACAGTAAAGTGAGCAGAGCGGTTAAGTGTGAAAACCGTCCGTGTACACACATCATTCTGCACACTGCAGGTCAAACATCTACATGTACAGTTCAAGCAACAATAAGCCGCAGACTGGCCGCGAGCAGACCTTCACGTGAAGTTATTCCATCTGGGAGCGTTTCCAGAAAATTCACTGTAAGCAAACGTCATGGTGAAAATAAAATTCTAGACATATTTACTTTAGACTTTTGTGTGTATTTTCCCCCCACTACATTCTTGTTTCTTTAAAAAGCCCTCTTTAAAAGTAAGTCAGAAAAACGAACTCCCACTGACACTCAATGAATATTGTGTTTGTGTCTTTGGGGTGCTGCTTATTGAATAACTATTGACACTGTTAGTACAGAAAAGGAGTCCTGTTCAACCTGACAGGACGTAAGGGAATATAAAACAAATGAGCGTGTCAGCCAAAGCAAAAATGGAAAAGAGACTACAAGCTGTAATTGCTTATGGACATTTGCTTTAAGCTAAATGATGTTACACCTGACTTAATCAATATTTGCCTTAAAAACACATTTATAACCAAGTCACAATTGATGAATAAGTCACAGTAGCAGCGTGTATCTCTAGTGTAAAGCAAAAGGTCATGATCTGTGATGGGGGTGGTGTAGGCGAGGGTTTCTCACAGACACGGCGGCTCATTTTCGGATTTCCAGATGATGCATGTGATCCGAACAATAGGCTCATTTGCGCCACGGCTAGGGAGGCAGGAGCCCTCGCACGCTGCCGACAAGGTAACTACAAAAGGCTGCTGAAATTGTAAACTTGAGCTGGAGCTCCCACACACCTTTCCCATACATAAACGCAAAAAATAAAAAATAAAAAAAACATAGATAATTCCTGTCTCCCAGTTCCTGTAACTACTGCATGCTGTCCACAGCACAGAACCAGCACACACAGAGAAAATGCAGAGGTGAGCCCTTGGCCTGGAGTGCCCCTCATTTAAGACGATCGACAAAATCAATAAAGTGAAGTATGTTTCCTCGCTCTTTTGGCTCTGTTCCCGCTCCTGAAGCATTCCCTCAAGTAACCTACTCCAGCTGAGTTCTATTACTGCAGCTCTTCCCCCACGTGTATACACCCTCAACTGCTCTGTCTTCCCCTCAGCAATAGAAAACTCCACTAGCACAAACTATACGGAGTTTTAGTCTTAATGGTTAATGCACCGTTGAAAAACAAGCCAGTGCCAGAGAACAATCTTTAAAAGAGTGTTTTAGACCAAAATACTGTCTGACGTCGTTGTGTAATGTGGTTCAATAAGAAAACAAATACATCTGCTTTTACTATACCATTGAGGTAGTAAAAGAAATAGAAATTGGGAACAAAAACTGGTAAAACACACTTTATCAAATAACTTAAATGAACATACAATGATTAAATAAAACATTTTAAAGAAACAGACAGAACCTGAGTGAGAAATATATTTAATTGCCTTTGTGCCAAGAGTCAGACGATAAAATTGATATTGTTCATACTGTTAAATGCTGCATTCACACTTGGTCAAATTGTTACTAGCCTTGTAGTCCAAAGTCTAAATCTGCAACTTTTAATGTGTCCAGCATCTGAAGCTTTTGTCTTTTCAATGGAAGTCATTGGTTCTGTTAGCGTTGTATTGTATTTATGTACATGTGACAGCCTTTTGTAGCCACGTTGCCAGAGGTAGTGTTAGGGTTGGTTCTGGTATGTCTATTTGTATGCTTTTAGGTGTATATTCCTTTAAGTTGACTTCCGAAGCTCCCTGTTGGATGTCACATATCCCATTTGTAAGAGCCATTTAGCATCCCTTTGTTATCTGCGAAATTAATACATCACACGTGAAACCAATCCAAACTCCAACCTGGTGATATCAACCTTGGATATCATTCTCCCTTACTCACTATTGTGTAACTCTCTGTTGTAAACTAAAATGCCATAAACTAAAAAGCAGAAAACACCCTTCAAATTTCATTTTAAAACAGATGACGCTTCACAACAAAGCTTTCCTCAAACTTCCCAAAGAATGCTTTGTGCTGAACCATCAGCAGTTTCACTAAATGTCATATAAGAGAAAAAGGTGCTGCTTTTACTCTTCTTGTTGTCTACTCTCAGAATGCCCAATTAGCTAGCACCTTGCTGGGTGTGCACTCTGTCCATTGGGTACTGTACAAATCGGAGGGGGACTGAATAAACCATGGGACTTTAATTCTTTGATTGGCACAGAGGCATCCCCAGGCTGCGTGCCCGCCAACATAAAAGTAAATCAACTGTGAGAATGTGTTAAATATTAAAACCATATTCAGATTTTGATACAATTTTGTCCATGAAACATTAATATAGCGATTATTCATCAGAAACTGGCTTCTCCAAAACACAGAGTACGTACCTGCTTAGCAAATAATTGACGAGTATAGCTCAGTAAGCTTTAGCGAGGCATCTTTCATGAATGGTTTCTGCAGGCCAATACAACCAGCCAAAACAAAACATTAACTTTTAAAAGCTTGCTTTTTTTCTTGCCAAGAGGTAGATGAGACGAATAGTACAGTTCTCAGTCTAGAGCTTCAGGCCCAAACTGTGATTAGCTTAGCACAGAGACTTGTAGCGGGGAGGAAACAGTTGTCCTTGTTTCTTCTGAAGCTTAAAAATACTTGTACCAGGACTTCTAAAGTATCTTGTCCGTTTAATTTGAACATAACGAGGGTTATACAAATGCCCTATACTTTCCATATCCATGTTCTCACATTTGCAGAATAGCTTAGCTTAGCATAAAGATTGGAAACTGGGAAAAGCAGCTAACCTGGCTCTGAGCGAATGTAAACTGCAACATCTAGTGGGATTTATTAAAAGTGTTCTTACAGAATATTATGACATCAGAGGGGAAGTGATTTTTGAGTTTTTGGATCAAAAATTACATAATTTTTATCCTGTTAGACATTTCTGTGTAATTCTGTCATAATTAGATTATGATTTGTTGAGTTATGCACAACAGCATGTTCCACGTGGTCACAATATCTGCTTGGAGTATGAACGCTGACCCCAAAAATCAGACTGTTTTATAACCGTCTTCAAGTGAGTTTGTGCTTTGTCTGAAAAAATTCTGCCAAGGTGTTTAGGCATTCGGACATATGAACATATTAGCCCAAAGCAAAACTGAGTTAAGCTAATTGTATGTATGTACTATAAATGTTAAAATTCATTTGATATTTATAGTACATACACGCTCTTTTCATCTAACTGTTCGTAAAAACAAGCCTATTATCAGCATTCCTTCGAGCAGCTGATTTTATTCATTGGCACAAAACCGCTAAACAAGTCTAAAATTAAAGAAATTTGATGTTTCTGGGACAAATAGAAATTTTTATATAATTTATAAAACGACTTGGGTTTGGCCATGGACAGACCTTGCGCTGTATGTGAATAACACCCGGCTTCAAACTACCACTGCTTTGTGTTCTATTAAGAACTCTTTGAGGTGTGAGAGATGAGGGGGGGAAACAAAGCTCGAGTCTGCAAGGTCAAATCTTTGGGTTCATAGACCCCGAGGAGGTAAATTGATTGTTGAGTGTAAGGGGAGGGGAAGGAGGTAAGCATTTAACTGCTGACAGACAAACTCTGGCCCTTCAGGGCAAAGCAGGCAACACATTGCTTGACATCATTTCCACAGGCCTCTGTTCCACAATTCTCTTCTGTTCAATGGGGCAAGACCCCGTGCTTTTGTTGCAATTAACCCATTAGGAGAAGCCTTTCATTCGCAGGTGATTCCACACTCCCTCGCGTACCTCAATAACACTATTTTGATCGGAGGCACTGTGGCCTACAGACATTTGCTGGATAAATTCTGCTGAAAAGTGGGAGATGTTTCATCAGAAGCGATGGCTCACAACTAGTGCCGCTCTATCAAAACTTAACCACGTTTTGTAGAAATAAACAACATTAGCCACACTTTACGTCCCTTGGTTGGAATAAATGTGTTGTTTCTGCTGTGTACGTGTCGTATATAGCCTACGATAAAAATAAATGACTCTTACCCTTGGTGAAAAACATAAAAGTATTTAAAAATTGACCCCTAGGGTCTGCTTTGTCCGTGGCTGGAGGCATTATTATACCCTGGTTGTCACAAAGTACCCCCTCAGGTCATTACTCCCGGGCAGCTATGGACCCTTTGGCAGACAGAGGCTGAGCTCTATTATCTGGGACGCAGAGAGGGGCTGAGCGTAGCAAAGAGGAGAGGGGAACGAGGGGGACACACTGGCGGTGGATCTGAGGAAACAGGGATGTAGCGGGAGACGGCACCGTTCTGATGTGACGTTTTCTGGGGCCTCGCCCAGGCCTGGAAGCCGCCCATTTGGGACAGGTTCTAGTGGTAGCTGGCATGCGCTGGCACAGAAAAACTTAACCCAATCATGAACATAATTGCATATTTTTTCATCTGCTTTTCATTTGATGCATATATTCTCTTTAGTTAAATTGTTTCCTTCTCGCCAGTTCCAGCCCATTGGAGTGCAGATGAGAGCGATAGTTTTTTTTTTTTGTGCATAAAAATCAAAGCAAAAGCTCATTGTAAAACACATCAGGAACGGCATTCTGACGCCAAACAAAGAAATATGTGTCAGGCCACACAGCCATCACAACGTTCAGGGGATAATGTATACGAAAACAATAAACCAACTCTTTAAAATTAAAACAGAGGCATCTACAGTATTACAGACTGAACACAGGTATGTGAACTGTCTTGGCAGTACAGTACACTGGATTTGAAAGGAAACAACAATTATGGTTCACTTCCAGGTTTAACCGTGTTTGAGTCCCTGTCCAGAACCCTTTTTATATACAATTTTCCAATTCAAAACTATCTTCATTTCATATATCTAATATTAATGCCTAAAACCTTGGCTTGGAGACTGGTTTCACTCAACAAATCGAGCAAAGATCACGCAAAGAAATTAGTCCACATGCGAGGGAGACCGAAAACATGACAGAAGCTACAACACGGGGAGCGCCGTCACGCCTGAAAGCTGATTGGATTTAAAAAGTATGACGACAGAGAAAAGCTGCGCAGAAGCAAAGCTAAATGTAAGATGTACCGACTAGATGTGTAAAATACCACAAATCTCTGGAACCAATGGCAGCCTTAGGTTTGGAAGCCACCCTCTTTCATATGTATGTAAAATTGTTTAAAAAATGAAATATCTCGAAATGAATTTTCAATCAAATCGAGACCTTGTGAATGACAATCAAATCTGGAAATCAGAAGCGATACCCAGCCGTTCACACAATGAGAGGAAATCTTCTTGACCCACCACCTCAACCAAACCAAATACAGAACCCACACAGTGACGCTTGCAGCTCTGTCAGAGTGTTCCTCTGTACTTTATGGACATGACAATGCATTTTGCTATTTACAGCTACTAACATGCTTTATGTTGACAAAGAAAAACCTGATTTTATAATTAAATATGTAGGATTAAGTAGTCCACTTGTAATCAGGTGTCACCTCCAGCAGTGAGTAGATATGTAGATGTTACCATGTTCACATTGGCCACAGCTATTTGCTTCAAATACCACATATAGTATGCATCAATGAAACACTGTATTTTGTTAAATAAAAACAAAATGGGTTGCCATGACAAATTAAAGTAAAACTTCAAAGATTGCACATAGCTTTTGACGGCTTCAGAATTCGGTTTTAAAGATGTTTATCAAATATGTAGATCATTTAGATTTTAACTCATTAATTATATTAGAAATGACTTATTAGACTTTTTTTTTCATTTTTATTTCATTAGAGGAACTGTAGGCAGGTGGAAGTGGCTGGCTCTAAAGGAACAAACACAATTTCCTTCTCCAAGTTTTCATCAAGTACTCCCTTGATCTAATAAACTACTAGTATTACACCCTTTAGCAGTAATAATGTTTTGTCTGGGTCTCACATAGTTGTCTGGCATCGGCTAACGGAAATGTTTGGCCAGTATCTCAAGCTAAATTCCTTCAGTTTGAGGATGTTTGAGAGGTTTTCCTGTCTGCTCTGCCCGTTTCAAATCCAGAATTCATAGTTATTTCTGTGGTTGCAAGCTGCCCCAGTCCCTGAGGCAGTGAAGCAACTTTCAAAACCATAACATTTCCACCGCTGTGCTTCACAGCTTGTATGAGGTTCTTCTCCTGCAAAGTTTTGGTGAGAACCAAATATATCTACTCTTACTGTAGCCAAGCAACTCTGTCTTTGATCCATCTGTCCAGTGAACATCTTGCTAATAAAGCGAGGAATCTCTGTATGTGTGTTGTTGGGAAAAGTAGAACACGGGTGTCTTGCTGAGGACCCAAGTTCAGAAGGTGTCAAAGTTGAAGAAGTTTCAATGAGCGGCCGTCACATTTTGGCTACGACTGTGGCCAAGTGCTCCAACTATAGACACAAACATTTTGAGACACTGGCAGGAGTCGGCGAACCAGGAGGACCAAAACCTCACGCTACAAGAAAAGTCTCCACACTCAAACATCTCCGACAGCCTCCGACATCCCTATTCTTCATACTGTGAACATTCCCTGGTTCATGTTTTGCTCATACCTGCACAGACTGAACAGTTTCCTCATATAAAGCCATACATCTTACATATCTCTATCTATTTAAGTAAAGGTTTTCTTACAGTAACTGTTTCTATTTTAGATTTATGCTTCTCGACTTGCAGTACCTATTTTTAATTTCTTATTTTCTCTTTCTATGTTTACTGATATTGATGTGCACCAAACACCAAGAGGAACTCCTCTATGGACAAAGCCAAGAGACACAAATCACAAATCACAGACTGAGAGATTCAAACTTTCAGTTTTAAGGCAACATATGTAAACATTAATGTAAATATGCTACACTAAAGTCTGCATTTATTTAAAGTTTAACGTGCTTCTCTGTTTAGTAACATGATCAGCTTCAACAATGTCCAACAATGTGGATCCAGTCATTCACAGTATAAGCGGTTATGGATTTTATGCATCTCTTTTGCATGAACTGTGAGACATCTCATTTGAGGAAATGAAGGCTAAACCAGATTTCTGTGTAATGACTCATTCATTACCTCTTTAGTTTGGAGACAGCCGATCCGCCGTGCACTGCGTCCTCCCTGAATTTCTTCCCCTCTTCCAGGGCATCACATGTGCACGTCAGCCCGCCAATCAAACATGACAGCTATTTACACTCACTGGGTGAGATGAAAGGTTCTGGGTCTATCACTCAGGCCTCCGATCACCTAAGAGAATGGGAAAGAAGACAGACAAAGCAGGAAAAAGAGCCTGTAAATTTTTATATTCTGGGCTGTCTCGGATGCTTTGCTTTTGGCAGGCAGGCCGACGTGCACGCAGACTCACACGGGCTACATGCGTGTGTGTGCGTGCGCAGAGTTACAGCAGAAACACAGACACACTGTTACTAATACCGCAGCGCCGGTCTTTGATGTTCAAGGTGCTGTATCTGTTGTGCATGCCTGTCCTCTCAAATCATTTCCAGCACCGGGAGTAAAACATGGAAACAAAGGCAAACAACATATTCAAAAGTGTCAAACGACACATCTGGTGTTTCATGTTCGCTGGATGATGGTGACACGGAAGCAGCTTCACTCAGCTAACACGCAGGACAGGCTAATTGACGCCGGCTGCTGCAGAGGGTGAGAGGTTAGGGAGGCAGAGGGAGTAGCCACCGTGGCATGCACCATCTTCTAATGAAATTTACTCCAGTTAGACTGGGGATGAACAGTTCCAAGCTTCAAATTTAGGAGGATGTAGCTATAGCTTCAACACACAGAGCAGTATGTTATTCAAGTCAGGCATCAAGCAACAGACTTGAACCGATGGAAGAAATAGTTTATGGTTTGAAAACTCATGCATAGGTTGTAAAATTTGAATGATATGCCTTCCTGTGGTTTTTATATGTCACTGACCTTAAATAATGATAATAATAAAGTTTTGATACTTTGCGCTTTGACAATCTGGGAAGTATACAGAAAATGAAGGCTCTATCATAATTTGATATCTTCTTTAGAAAAACACATTATGTATTTCATTTAAAGGACTAAAGGAACTACTGTATTTTACAACCTGGACCTTATTTCTGGCATAAAATACGGTCGTTGACTCACCCATGTAACTTTTTTGATGATGTCGTCTCCGAGCACCGCGCGCGCCCACGACGGTCGGCTTGTTTACCCATAAATTGCCACTGCTACTCTTTTTTTGCAACATGGCTGATATTTTTCTGAATCTGAGGTTGTGGACGAACCATAGCAGTAGACGATGATAACAGGTAACTTCGGATTCAACGGGGAATAGCGCTAGCGCAGATAATGCGTTATTTAGAGTCTGCGTTTCGGTGTCCCAGTCACTCCTACTACACGGATATACGCTGTTCCAATTATCTCCCGAACGAATACGAATTACACAAAAGTTATATGGGTGAGTCAACGATCGTATTTTATGCCAGAAGTAAGGTCAAGGTAAAAAACAGTAGTTCCCCTTTAAGCACAACAAATCATGCAAATTCCACTAGAGTCAAAGTCCACAGTGAGAAAGTACTAGACTAGTTGGCTTTCAGCAGATTTTACTTTTGTCCTACATGTAATATTATTCTCAACACAAAGTGCTTTTTCAAATTACAACAAAAGTGGCAAAATGGCCTTTAATGCCTTGGGTACCACTACTCACCAATTCATGACATAGTTAAAACTTAATTAAATGTTTCTTTTTGGCCAATTAGATGCAACTTTACTCTTCCGTTTGCTCTTTTTTGGTCTCCACCAGCTCCTGAAGGAAATATCTGCTGATCAGGCTGCTTAATGTCACACTACGTCTACCTGCTAACCACAAAGTACCTTTGTCTGCTCTTTGGTGATGAGCAGAAAGTGTACCGCCAGTTTATTTGAGAATTTTTCATTGTAAACATC
This sequence comes from Chelon ramada, assembly GCA_029874045.1. NCBI lineage: Eukaryota > Metazoa > Chordata > Actinopteri > Mugiliformes > Mugilidae > Chelon > Chelon ramada. Next base: position 5,254 of record JAPMNQ010415725.1, on the reverse strand, counting down.
TGCCTGCCACAGCCGGGGATAGAATGTGGACAAGAGAGAGCCGTGACAGCGAACCAAAATGGTTCGCAGCCTGTAAAACCCAAGCAACAAAAACCTGACGGATGCTAGAACGTCGAGGAGAACGGGGGAGAATCACTGATGATTTTCTGCTGATGTGAAATATTGATAAGTGCAGCTTTAAAGACACATTTTGAGCATAACGATACAATCAAATACTGTTTTTGGAGAAGATATTAAGCACTGGCAATGTTTGTTCAATGTAGCAATATGGGGAAAAAATTATTAGCCAGTTTTATCTCACTGTACATATATTGCGGTGTGCAGTAAAGATAAAATGAAGACGCTTTCAAATGTTATTCCATGACTATTTTTTTAGGACACAATGCGAAAACAGCATCATGCATCTACCTCGCATGTGGACCAACCGCTGCTAGATTTCTATACAGAAGGATTCAGGAAATAACATATCTAAAAAAAAATGAATGAATGTCTGATATTTCTAATGTAGATTGATTTGAATCAGAAAAGCGATTTTTCAAACCCAGCTCTAGCCATGTTGTGCACTGGCAGTCTTGACTGTTTTGGACATTCTCAATACATCTTTCATCTTCTAGATAAAAAATATATATATATATATAAAATAATTTACTAATAATTGCCAGTTATCTAGCTATACATTTACTAGGGCTTACGTTATTTACGTTATTAAACTGTTTATAAAGGTTGGTTGTGCTTTATGCTTACTAGAAAATCAGCATTAACTTATGGGATTAGGGTGTTTATGACCTGTACCACAACCGGGACCCTGAAGGGTAATCAAGATATTTTGACTTTTTACATTTAAGGAGCTGACATTTTGTCATCTGCGGTTCTACCACAGTTAAAGATATTCCTTTCCTCTAAATGCAATTATGATTACAAGTAAATGCCGGTTGCAAAAATATTACCACGACTAAATCAGTGCACATGCAAGATAAAACAGATCAGGAACTGACTGCTAAAGGACAGCTGGGACTTTAAGCTCCAATAATAACTGCACAGTTCTCTTTAAAACAACAAAGGCATCCATCTTGTAGCGTGTGCCAACACTGGCTTCAGAAATGATAATGAAATGAAAAAAAAAAGAACAAGAAAATGCTGTGTGCATTTTATAAATCATTTTTCAGAAACAATAATAGACACTGAAATAAATATTACAGTTATTGGTCGAGGGGAAACTTTTCAAATAAACAGGTTTACGGTAAGTCATATCACTTGGTAGTTGATCATCAGGATCACTTCTGGATTGTCCCAGAAGGTGGCACATTTATTAGTATGCAACAGATGTGGGGCATGCGTTTTCCTTGCTACGGCTTGTGAAATTGGTCTTTTGGTGGCAGTATAAATATGACAAACTGTAGCCTATAACAAGCACGGGATGCCGCAGAAGGACAAAAACGTCCAAATGAGCAGCAAAAGTCGTGGTGCCGCTTCTTTACAGCGGTGCCATCAGTGATTGATCTACACCCTGCTGAGCCACTACAGGAAATAAAGTATAGAGCCTATAATTTAGTTGGAAAACAATGCGTGACACAGTCGGCCTGAGTATCCATTTCAGCACAAGCATTCCCTGGTGCAGATAGATCATTAAACAACCAGGCGCTTAGCAATATGGTGCAGTCAATGTCACTGAAAAGATGGGACAATAAAGTGAGGTAGGGGGGTTGCAACAGCAGGGAGAGAGCATGGAGATGTATTAATGTCACATAGGCTTTAGCCTGCCTCCTTAAGCCCTGCAAAGAGTCAGCCAAGCCAATTTCCATTATCATATTGATTGAAATAGTTCATCATAGTGTAATTTTAGGTTTATCGCCACCCGGTTGGGAATAAGACCAAAGCATTATCCAACAAAAGCTATTGTTCCAGGGGACGTTTCGCTGTTCCAGTTCATTGATGGAGTTGATTAAGTTTAAATGAAGCAGACACTGGATAAAAGTGAGGGTATTGACCAGCGAGCGGTGTGCCGCGCTTGAAAAAAGCCTGATACATGCGGAAAAGCAAGATTTGCTAAATGCTCTAATCTTCAATCAAATCTAACATCAATACAGACAAAGTTTGGTAATGAGAGATTCAATGAAGCATGCAGCAGAGAGAATTAATCCCCCTCGCCTAAACTGAGTTCAACTTTGAAGCTTGCTCCTCAGGATAGACAGTTATCTAAATGCTAAATAAGTAACGTATTGTACTTTTCACAGCATACTAATCATTTGTTCATTTTGTCTCCATTATTTGTTCTCTCGCTCTTCCCGTTGTTGATCTGGTGATTAGATCAACCTTGGGTAGTGGAGGGGAGCAAAAGACTGAGGCTGCTGGGGAGGTACGATGCACAGTAGCCCATAATGATTCAGATTTGTGGGGACGCTGTCACTACGTGCTGTTACAGTGGGAAATGGGACAAAAAAGATGGATATTTAAAGTGTAGTACACAGATTACTGCACACTGGCCCAATGGTTATGAGGAGATTATTCTGAATACTCCAAATTGCTGTTTGCTGCTATGAAGACAAAAATCTTCAATTAGATCATTTAACACTTTAATATGTTTATAGCCCACTGCTACACAGTGGTTCTGAACCTTTATTACCTTGACAAAACTGAAATAGGCCCACACCTGGCAGGTATAGATTGATATTACGACCAATATTTTTGCTGCTATGCAACAAAAAAGTTCAAGCAATTAATTAAAAATGATTATCTTTTACCTAAGTTGCAAACTGGTCTGCAATTGACCCAAACTAGTTGTGATGTCACTATGGTCGGGTTTAAAATAAATAATCATTTTTCGATTCATATTCATCTTGATTTGAAACATCTGATGTCGATTGATAAAATTCTCAGACTTGTTTCACACGACAAATCGCACTATCCAAAACAGTATGAAGTCACTAGTTTGAGATTTAAGTAAAATAGTCTTGAAATGTCTCTAAACGAAGTGATACTGAACCGAATCACATCAAAATCATGTGAATCAGAATCGAATCAGTTCAGGAAACCAGTAGTGATACCACCTTATGTCACAAAATGCAGCTGGTACAAACAAATTATTCAAATGAGATTTAGGGTGAGAGCAGAACATTTTTACACTTCAGCAGGTGAATATAGAAGAAACTTTCTGGTGTCAAACCCTCCAAAAATATCATTCTGAACAGTCAAAATCTGGTAACTACAAGGAAAACGTGCTTTCCAGTAGTTGCTATACAGTATTCATGACAAAATAAAACGTTTATCGTTTTCTTTCTAGCCCTTTTTATTAGCTTGTGACCCCTCAGTCTGAATCTTGAGACCTGTTGGAGGATTGCTAGCCGCAGGTTGGGAACCACTGGAATTTATCAGATGGTAATACAATACCTTGCATCAAATGCTGTTGAACCTTAGAGAGGGCTAGCCAGAGAAGAGCGTCGTGTGTGTCAGGTGTTGATAGTGTTGCCGTACCTTTAGCAGATCAGACTCCGTCAATCTGTCCAAAGCTCTCATCCATGATCCTCAAACTGTGTCCTTTATCAGGTGTTTGCACGCAGTTGTATCCAGACGGATAATTGGGGTCGTGTGTCCGCATTAAAGTGGCTGAAACAGTTTTAACCCGTATTTTACCTGTATTTTACACGTCTGGACGACGAAAAACGCGCGGTTTAGCTGTATTTCCGGGATTTCAGTGACCTCATGACCAAAGTCGGTGTCACGTGACGTTTAAAACCCGGAGAGTAACTATTTAATTCATGTCCTTTTAAATTTATTTTTATTTTATTTTTATTTGATTCGGTCACTTAAATGTCAGTGACAGAGTTTTATGTTCCAGGGTTTTTTTTATTTTTAGATTTTTATTTTCTTCTTCTTTTGTGTTGGACTTGCTGCATATAACTTCTTTGAAGACAGGTTCAGAATAGCCTATCCTGCACATCTGAAATGATCAGCATCTAGAATGATGTATGGATTTATAACTTCTAACGTGGTAATACACCCACACATGTAGCTACAACTAAAAATATAAACAACAAAAATAATAGTAGTAGTTTCTTGAAACATTCAGATTTCAACAGTGGTGTATATTATTGATACCATTGTCACATCCATTGTTATATGCCGTGGTAGTTGATTATTATTGATGACCATGAACCTGATTTGAAGGTGGTAGTTGTGAGCACATTCTTGTTATTTTTTTTAGCAGTGTAGTACATTAGGAGAAACACAACAAGGCCTTCTTCAATAATAGTTAAGTAAGATTTATTTACATATAGCTATAGTTCAAATGTTACATGTACATTTTAGTACAAATAGAACAGTCACGTTTGTTGTTGTGTTGGATAATCATTAGCCTATCGGATGGTTTAATCAGTAGTTATTTAAATTTTAAATGTCAAAATTTGTCTGACATGAGAAGACAGAAAGGGGAGTTAAAGCAGGGCTTTTCTCTCTGAAATATTACAGCACTGTAGAAAAAAGGCAACACAACAGCACAATAGAAAGGACTTGAGTAAATGTGCATGACTGTTTCCATATTTTCATAGCACACGTTCACGTGGGATTCCTCCAGGTCCGGTGGTGGAAGGTGAGCGTGGCTGTGTTGAGTCTGTGCATGCTGCTGCATGCATGGCCTGCTGTGGTGGCAGTCCACAGCGGAGCAGCATCCGGTGAGTGAGTGCTGCTGCTGACATGTACCACTGGTACCACATAACAGGTGACAACTCCTTGCACTTGAAGTAAATGTTACACGTGCCCTGTGAGGTCTGATTTCTTTTCTTTTCTCTTTGTAAGAAAGGCTTCCTGCTGGCTACGCCCAAATCCACTTGTGCGCCTGTGCCGGATTTAAATCCTATTTTAGAACTAATAAATATAAATATATATGCCTGTTCCAAATCCATCAAAATCCACGTTTATCACATTATACAGTAGATGTTTTCTTATTATTATTATTATTATTATTTTTTTAGAAACATCTATATAAAGCTTTTCAGTGAGTGCCACCCATTGGGTCTTAAGCGGACCAGAGTTGTTATCAGTCTGTCTTGACTTCCACTATTTATTTCCAGATGCCACCTCATTATTTACATTTATTGTTTGCAGAATGACGGTAAGTGTTGTCAACTGCGCACTGAGTGGATTTTTTTTTCAACCCCCCCCATTGTTGAGAGATGAGCTGTGGGACATGAAGTCTGAGCTGTGTGTTGTCAGAATCCCATCTAATCTGCATGTTTGTTTCTTAAACAGGGCTTGTTCG